>SCLD01107340.1:0-30091 GCA_004367895.1 Oikopleura longicauda
AATTTGATTATATTAAATTTAAAATCCCTTTGCTGTGCACCAGTTCTTAACCAAAACCAACGATGCTCCGGACTTCCGGGATAAATTGGTCTTCGTTCTGCGCCAAGCCAAAAGTGACTGCTATAGCTCCCTAATACAGCTGCTTTTGTTGCTGTGTAGTAACCCAAGAAGCTGTTTCGTTGGCTACTTGACAAAGGAGCAGGCATGTAGCCTGACATGTTATTGCACAAATCGAAGGCTTCATCGCCACGTACGTCTTCGGTTACATTAGCGCAAAACTTGGTTGAGCCACTATCCCATGTATGCGTGATTAGATGAAACCCGTCAGCGCACTTTTCATCACAATCGGCCGCCGTACAGCCAAGAGAAATGCACGTGTGGGATCGGGTCTGGGTGCCTGATCCAATGGTTACACTGCATGCGCTCCACTCGCCCCACATATCCCACCGGGCGTCCTCGGCGGCGACACAGGCGGCGAATTCACCCTCGCCATCGCCCTGGGAAACACCGTTCGCATTGTATGTCGATTCAACTGGCCCACATGGTATGACACACTCGGCCTGGGGCTTTGTTTCGAGGGGTTGACACTGAGTTAGAAGTCTGTAGTAGTCTTACTACGCTATAGTAGCTTCTATACTAAATGAGCATGACATGCACTTGCTAAGGGATTATGGTGGCAACCCTGACGTCCCTTGACAGTGGCGATAGTTGGATAAGTTGTTTGATTTTGATCAGTTACGGCCGGATCGGGCGCAATGCAATTACACATTCGCGTTCGGTGCTTGGTTTCCGTGTGTTTGAGATGTTGTCGGCAGCGACACTGGTCCCACTGGTTATCATCCCATTCGACCCACCCACCACCACAAGCACGCTCTTGATCACGCGCACCGACCGGACAATCCTCCTCGGACCAGCATCCTTTTGACTTGCACACTCTCGAGCGTGTTTGTCGTCCCGTGCCACGAGTAACAGAACATGCTGACCACTCGTCCCAGGTACCCCATGCACCAATTGGCTGGCACTTTTTCTCGTCGGTATGATCATACCACGGTCCACAGTAGTAGTAGCAGCCATATGGTTTCGGACAAGGGCATTCGCGTGAGCGGACCACCGAATTGCGTGGCCCGGTTCGAATCACTTCATCTGTGTTGATGCAGCGACAATCATTGCTCCATTGCTCCCACTCGGTCCAAACGCCACGGGTTCGAGGCCGTTCAGGCGGCAGTGCTTTACAACTCTTGGTAATCGTGGCGCCACACAAGTTGACTACAAAAAGTAACATTTTCACGAAAAGAATAAATGCGGCCAGCTAAGTTGCGTCTATCTATTTATGTCTATGGTCAAACTTGTGACATCTTATTATGAATAATTGAGTTTTCGTTACAAAGATGAATGAGAATTTTTTAAATAACTTTCGTATGAATTAGTAAGGACTTCTCAAAAAATACTATGTTGACAGTGTACGATCAAACTTTGGGCCCTGGTTCTCGATATTGAAACGACTGCTAAAGCATATAAATGGTGTGTTGTGTTAAGTGTCTTTTATTAAAATTCGAAGTCACATATGTAGTCGTTGTAGTCTTCTTCAAACGTTTGCGACGAGACGGCATAGAAGTATCGCAGATTTTCAACAAAGCAGTTGACTTGACTGTATGGAATCGTGCGAGTGAACTCTGGGCGAGAAGATTATGTGTATTTTAAATCTGGATGAGTATCCCAGTACCTGTTTTTAGTATTTTTCCAACCTTATTTGAGCCTATTTGTTGATTATCGACAAGCGTGAATTTTAGCTCTTCAGCCGACGTTATTTTCATGAGCAGACCGAGAACAACGCAGAGCTCGTAGTTTTCAGGCTTCTCAGTCTCAATCACGTAAATGCGACCCTCAATCAAACTGTCAAAGTCAACTTTAACAAAGTTCATAATCGGAATGTGTTCTTCTTCGCTTGAAACAATTATCTCGTTGTCACATTCTTCTTCTTTAATCGTCTCCTCCTCGTTGTTCTTTGCCACTTCTGACCTAACAGTGAGTTGCCCAAACTGCTCGAATACACTTATGACTTTTTAGTGAATTGTGTTTTTCATTTTCGCTCACCTTTCTTGGTCCATCTGTTGAAAGTTAAACGAACGGGCGCTTTCCGGGTTTTCTGGGATGAGATCGTGAAGTTCCGACAGAGATAGGGCTGACATTGCATTTAGTGGTACGGCAATAATGTCTTGACTGGTCTGTGCTGCATCTTGAAGCTCGTTTGATTCGAGCACACTTAAACTGTGACCTTTAATTTAAACACTTGTTATTGTTTATATAATCATACTTTTCAGCTTTTAGCAAAGTCGGTTGAACTACGCTTGGCTTTTGTACAATTCGGTGGTAACCCTTTTCAGCTTTGGGCACGACGGGGAACACTTCTGGTCTTTCAAAGTGCTTAGCTCTTTGAGGCGTGGGCTTCTTTTTTGACTTTGGCGTCGGTCCTGGCTTTTTCTTTCTGTCATTTTCTTTCTTGCGTTTGATCGGTCGCTCCTTTAGCAATTTCTTCTCACGCTTTTTGCGTTTTTCATTCTCTTGTTTTAACATGACACGCCTCTTTTCTTTATCCATCTCGACGTCTTCTTTCTCGAGTTTTCTTAAGTAGAAATTGTAAATTTAAATTGTTTAACTATTTGTTTATGTAAGAACTCACCTTATTAGTGGGCCGATCCGTGCATTGACGAAATCGGCTCTGATTTGCTGTGCTTCGTGAATTAAAGTGTCGCGCGGTTCGTCGTCAGTATCCGTGACTGGGCTCACTTTTGACGAAGCCTCGATAGTTTTCCAGGGTTTTCCTCGTTTGATGCGAGATGGCGGTTTAACACTTACTAAAATCAGATCGGCATTGTCGTCGTTTAAATGAACGCGCGCTAGTTGCTCATTAATAGTCTGTGATGGGAATTGACTAGCTGAAATTTGAATGTTCAAAATATTTTATAAAGTGAATCCCTATCCTGAGTAACGCTCGCAATGTTTGATGCCGAATTCAGCTCATAAACGTCTTGTAGATTTGCCATGCACTTTGTGTATAATCTTTTACGAAAGCTTTTAACATGTACTGATTAATTGATCGTACCTGTACATACTTGAGTAGTCACCGGCGTTTACTTTGATGGGCCGTGGTAACGTTGGAAGTAAATTCAAGTCGCACATTGCCCTTTGTAGCTGCTCGCCTGGAAATAAAAGTTAGAACTCGAAGTGTTCAGTTAAAGAGAACCCACCTTGGCCAGGCTCATTTTTCCAAGCTGGTTCTTCGCCTAGCACGTGTTGCTCTGTGAAAATGCTAATGCTCAGTGCCTGTGAGTTTTTCAGTCGCACGAAGACTGTCATCGTCTGTTCGATTAAAAGCCGCATTTTGTGATTGATCGGTAACTTGCAATTGGCAATGCTGCGTTTGAGCAATGAACGCAGCAAATCGGTCAAACTGTTGAAAAGTTCGTAAGTTATTCGTATACGAATATTGAGACGGATTTCGTTGTTGCTGTTGACAAGTTTGTGCTTGGCGGGAATGTTGGCATAAAGACCCCAAATAGTGAATACAACAGTCGCCATTGAGATTAGACCGGCTCTTATCTGCGGGTTGAGAAAGTCTCGTTGTACATGAATGAACATGTTTTTAATGTCCTCGACATCACTCCGCAAGCGATCTACCAGCGAGTCGAACAGCTCATGGTAAAACTCGACTTTTGTCACCAACACGGAACGTCCCCACAGCATTCGATAAAAGCCAACTTCTTTCCACGCAAGTGTGAAGAGGTGAAAGGGCTTAGTGTCGCTTGATTTGTCCAGCAACAAGCGGAACCGCTCCGCCAGATTGGTGTAGTCGGTGGCGAATCCCACAGTATGTTTTACCATAACTGCATCAATTTCTTATGTTTTAGTGTCTCTCTTTTATTAACAATAAAAATCAAATTGAATGCAATGATATTGAGGCTATAGCCGGTATCGAGTACCGGTAGATGCCGGTATAATTTCAATCAATCAACCAATTGTGTCTGCAACAACTCACAACACGCATCTCTCAATTGGTTTTTAACTGCACAACTTGGGTAACTTCGGGCCAACTTGGCCACAATTGCCAAATTCGGCGATTAAAACCAGACAGCACTTTAGTCACACACATGACGTAAATAATTTGCGGTAAATTTTTTGTACTGACTTCTTTATCATTACGCCTTTATGTGGGGTGCCCACAGTGAATGTGAAACATTCTGTGTTAAACACTGTGAAACTGTACAACTCAAAGTTTGAGTGCAATGATTAAGTCTCAACGATATGAACAGTCTTTATTTTGAACTACAATTTCTTGATAAACTTGACTGTTTGAGTCTGATTTTCCCTTTTCCCTTACTTCTCAGAGCCCGAGCCAATCATCATCATTTCAAACGTCCGTTGCCCTAAATTCAACCAAAAATAAATCACCATCAGTGAAAAGAGAGAGAGAGAGAGAGAGAACGACAAAAAATGGCAACATTGTGCTCACTGTGGGATGCGGTTAAATTGACCGATTTCAATGGCAATTGCGGTCATCAGGTCGGCGTCACCACGGCCGGCGTCGTCCAAACGGGTACCAATTCAACTGCATGGTACACGCCCCAAGCCGAGATGCACGATGAGCAGAGTGGGCAGCTGCTGGAGAATGTGAGCGGTGATTTGATGGGCATGATGCATCAGGGGCGCATCTCATTCCGTCAGCCCCATTCGAACAGTGTTTTCTACTCGTTCGACGTCAAACCGGAGCATTTGATTCAAATGAAGTCAATTGCAACGTGGTCATTTGAAAGTCCATCCGAGTATGCACAAGGAACAACGGGGTCTCACTGCTTTTAAATTATCTTACTTTGTACACTTACAGTTCAAACCCCAGTAAATAGTGCTTATTCATACCAATGACAATATCCACTGTTACACGTATGAAGACGGCGGGCTCAAGATTGCCACCACAGTCACGAGTTTGCCCAAACTTAACCACGTTCGCTTTGTCGATCAATCCACGTTCTATGCGTGGAATGAGACACACTTGTACCGTCTGTCAATTGACAATGATCAAATATATGTCAATCGTCGTCTACTCAACAATTATGGCGCTGGCATTATCAACATTTGTGCGACACCACGTTTCCTCCTTGTCCACGCCAACACGGGCGTCTACTCGGTGTGCCAGTCAACTGGCGTTCAAATTGCGCGTGTCTCCAATGATGCATTCACCAAGATTCATTTGGTCACTGATGAGCTGAACACCATGTTTGGTGTTACAACTAATCAGATCAAAGTGATTGAGTTGAACAAACGCGGCCACATTTCCGCCGACATCTACACCATGCCAATTTCGACACTTGCCAAGATTGTCCATGGCGCCAGTGCCTTGTATGTGAAGGACGACACGGGCCATCATTGGCTCACTAAATGGTCACCGGAAAAGAAACTCGCCCGCTTGGTCAACAGCGGTGATTTGGAAGCGGCACGACGTTTTGCCGAGCATCATGGTCTCTGTGATGAGTCCATTGCCCAGAGTGAGCTGGCGTGCTTAGTCTCAAAAGGCAATGGTGTGAATTTGAAGCGGGTTAATGAGCTACTGGAGCAAATCGAGGATCAGAACTTCTTGTGCGATTATGCGCTCAAACTAAGTGGCGCCACTGATGCAGAAAAGATTGTGCTTGAACATTTGGATACGATCCAAATGGAGGACTTCATGTTTGAGATGTATCACAATAATCAAGACATGGTCAACTCGAATCAAGCTCACTGTTGGAAGGATATGATCATTTCTGGCTTGAAAATGGGTCAGTATCAACTGTGCAAAGCGGAAATTATTGCGCATATCAGCGATATGGACGAGTCATTTTTGATGCGTGTTGTTCAGTCCATTCCCGAATCCATTACTTGTCACGATCTCTACTCGTTCTTCGAGCAACTATTGACAGTGTTACTGAGTCGTTTCCCCGACAAAGTACGCCAACTCATGCCCCAGTGGCTTGTTGGCCGCATCACTGCATTTGAGAGTGATTCGACTGCGTGGCCGTCAAAATGTTTGGACTTGATCAATATGGTTTACGAGGCTACTGTGTCAAGTGCAGACGATAGCAAAGTCAACTTTACGCGTGTTGGTCATTGTGGGACTGGCGTCAAAGTTTTGCAATCAATGAAGAACCAGTTGACGACGCTAGTTGATCTGAAGGATACTTATGGAGTGACCGTATCGTTCAATGATTTCAACAATCTACTACTCAACCCGATTTGGCAGTTCGAATTGATCCGCATGAAGATTTCGAACGCAAAACAAAACGAGATTGAGCTCTTATTGACCAAGTTTGTCACGCCTTTTCTTTTGGCCAATGGTCGTAACGGGGATGACATTTTCGTTGAAGGCACTAATTGGGCTCTAATCATTTTGTTTTATTTATCGACGATAGACGTTCGTCTAGCCAAATGACAAATAGTTAGTTAGAGCCTAACTTAAAAAGAACTGACCAAGGCGAAGTGGAATACCGACGTTAAAATTCGGTTCATTGAGTCCATTGCTGATGCTGAGAGACGCAAGGCGGCTTTGTACAACTTACTACTGACATTCAGCAAGCCATGGCCGAAGCAAGTTGAGAATTTCGCACTCAACATTATGAAGACTGCCTAAGTTCAAAGTTCAAAATTACTACACTTAAAAGAACTCACCTTAACCGAACTCACCTTGAAGACCGGTTTACAATAAACTAAATCAGTTAAGAGAGCCGAAAAATGGCTGATAAACGGGGTAAAAGTCGAATGGTCGCAAGTCGATACATGAATGCGACGGTGACAACAACGACTAAGTCAGCCAAAAAGAAGACGACCACAGCTGATTGTACGATGGATTCAACTGTGTTTGCACCGACAGTGGCTAGTACACCGCAAGTGCGTAGAGAAAAACGAAAAGCGAGTGTGACACTGGAACCAGCACCATCAACGCCGCGGTCATCGTTGTTCAAGGCGCCTAATAAAACTACATTGGTGGCTGCGTCGAACAAAACAGTGATCAAACCAAAGGTAGTGTGACACTACTAGTGTCTCTTAATAATTTATAATAATTTATTTTCATTTATGAATAATAGGAAGAAGCCATCAATCCAGACTTCATCAAATCACTGCGTTCCAAAGCTCATACTGCTACCGTGTTACTACGAGATGGGGAAGAAAAGAAAACCTGCTCGGTACATGATGAATGTGATGAGAGCCAGAAGGAGATGCGTGAATTGGAGACCCGATTGCACGATACTGTCCACTTGCCCGAGTTGCGAGATGAGAAGAAACGAATGGCCAATATGATGCCAAATAGGAACGACGTCGAAATTGCAAGGGAAAGAAACAGAGCTGACATTGAACAACTGGCAACGTGCACAATGGTGTCATCATCATCAGTCAACATCAAAGAGTTCAGCACTCTTGCCGAGGCAGTCAACACAAGTCTGTCCGTTTTATTTGACGAGTACAACGTAAAAGAGTTACAACAGTACAAGAGTAAGTTCTCTTTTTCTTGGTTATTTTTACTTAATTTGTTACAGAGTCTGTTGAGCAACTCAGCGTGACAACGGTCAGTAATGACAAGGAGGAAAAACAGTTACGCCAAGTTGAGCAAGAACGTGATGAAACGCGTGTCACAGTCGCTGCATTACAAGGAACGGTTTCCATTCAATACATTTAATAGTGTTGTGTGAGTAGTTTTGACTTATTTCTTGTGTCAACCGTCCAACAGCATGTTCAAACGTAAAAGATAAAGGCGTAAATGAGTTTATCAAAACTGCTTTTTCGCCATACGCTCCATGCCGTACGCTTTAAGGTTCGACTAGCACTGTTCACACTGTTTCAATAAACTAAATCACATACAATATTGTTGTCTTCTACAGATTAAAGTTTATTATTTGTTGATGTATAGCGCTAGATGTACGAAAAAACGCCAATAAGTTGGAAAAACTTGCGTTTTTTTATCACTGTTATGCAACATGGGTGTGGACTTGGTTTTCAGGTCGGATCTAGGTTACTGTTGTAAATGACGACTCTGAGACGCCGCTTACAGTGGTGTCTTTTTCGTACGTAAAGCCCTAAAACAGATTCTTTTCGCTAATCGATCCGCGCTCTAGTACTTATTTGAGGTTAACTCGACGTTTTACGATGCGGAATGAATGACAATGGCACCTCGACCATCGTTCGGATTCTTCTGCTCATTCTTTCATTGATGATGAGAAACGTAAAGCGAGAAAACTCATACATTCGAAAAAATCCAAACACGGGCACTCTTGGTAAGTTTGAACCAAAATTGCAGAGTTTTGATCGTCTTTATTTTGTAAAGAGGAAATCATCATCCGCCCAATCGACAACAAGCCAGTCTACCCAACCTATGGACCATTTGCATTGACACTAGGCGCGGCACAGTCCGAGCGCGTTCCCAGTCCAATTTACGCACGCGATCATAAACGGCTGACAAATGGAAGGGTTGACACTTTACGCAAGCAACATTCATCAACGCGCCACCACTCATTATCGCGACCGGTTGTGACGCCAATGCGATCGGAGCGATCGTTTCAATCATCACTGACAAACACGTCAATCAACGATGCACGGTTACACTCGACACAGATCAAGTCTTCGTACTTCTTGATTATTATCTCGTGTGTGTTCAACCCCTTACTTGGCATTATCGCACTTATACTGCTCAACACGGCCGAATCGGCATTGGCAAAGGAGAATGAGGAGTTGGCGCGAACGCGAAAGAAGTGGGCGAATGGACTGGCGATTGGAGGCATCTGTTTCACGTTGGCGGCGGTGTTCGCCATCATTGGATGGTATTTTGTCGTGTTTACCGAAGTGCAGGAAGCCGATGATTAGAAGACTCGATTTACACTTGGTTACTTTTTATTGTAATAAAATAACGACTATATATATGGTGGAGAGAGTTTGGGGGAGGAGACTACTTTATTACATAAGCAGCATTTATCACCAGGATGGATAAATTGGGTGTTAAAAGGAAATGTCCCTTTTTAGTACATTTAGAGCTCGTCCTCTTCGGGAAGGTCCTTGTGGGGACGGAAGTAGGCCAACATGGCTGAGAAGTCGCCATCCTTGAAAATCTCGAAGTATTGCATCATGTTGTTGATTCCATCAGGATGATGGCCAGGGAGGAGACCAGTCTCGCATGACCATTGGTCCTTCTTGTTCGCCTCCAGAGTGATCGGGCCTTGTTCGCCCACGACGGCGGAGCGGTCAATGTAGCCTTTAGACCAAAGGTTTAAAACGGTGGCCTAACCAGTTAAATAGTAATACCTTTGAAGAACGCAGTGCCAGCAAGACCCTCGCCAACATTAGCAGTCGATTCGGGTGTACGCCAAGCGTGAACACCCTCACGTGACAAGAATGAGCACATTTTTCCATCAGGAGTGCATTCACCTGGGTAGAAATCGCCGAAGGTCATCGTTCCCTCGTTTGCCGCCGGGTCAGCACCACCCTTGCGGGTGTCGAATGGGCACCAGACGAACATGGTAAAGGGTTGAGTGCCCCACCAGGCATTGTCGGTATACTCCGGATGAGCATCAAGATCAACGCGATCGTGATCCCAATCCGCCAAATTCTTGCCGTTGGTGACACGCGCCTTCAAGATGATGTACTTTGACTCGACACGCTTGACAAAGTTGTTGGTGGCGCCGCCCCAGATTGGAATGGCCTTGGATGACATTAATCATCTGTTGTCCATGCAAAAGACCTAACCTGTTCATCATCATTGCTAATGCAATCCCACTCGGGCGTTTTCTTCGTCCATGCACAGGCGCCATTCTCGTCGCACTTGCACTCGGCCTGCATCACACGCTTGCCAAGATCGTGCGTGTAACCCAGTTTACACTCGAGTCGGACTTTGTCACCTTCGTTGTGGAAGATTTCGTCACCATAAGCGGTATACGGAACGGTTGAATTGCCACGGCCGACAATGACCTTGTTGATCGTGTATCCATCGCCCCAAGCGGCCAGGAAACCGTTGCCAGATAAGTCCTCGTTGTAGGTTTCAGTCCCTTCGCACTTGTTATCGGTCGGTGCTAGAAATTTTTATAGCGGAGGTGTTCTTGGGCTCTAAGTTTGGTGAAATCAATGAAAACTGAATTGTCGATATTTTTGCACCAATCAACCGAAAACAGAGAAACGTAAGCTCCGTTTCGGGGCGATTGTACATAATTGAATGGTATATAGAATAAAATTTGAAATAACATAAAATCTTGACTGATAGTCACTTTTCACGCTTATTTTATACGGACGTAGCGGCATGGCGTGACATGCTTCGCAACAAATCGGAGATAGATTATCTATTTCCCCTGACAATGGTTTCGTGTGAAATTAGAAGTAATGGCGTTGTTTTAGTTCGAATGAATCAGTTCCAGTTATAAAGGTAACCAGGATGCTGCCGCCGACCTTTCAAGGACGTTATATTTTTCTAGAGGTCATTATCATGTTCATAGTTTTACGATGGTTTATGTTTCTATTGAAAGGCGTTATTCTATTTCGTTGGCTTTATTCAGTTCAAGGGCCGTCAAGTATAATCTGCGTAAAAAGGCTTCCAGAAAGCCGCTTTCTTCATAAAGTTCATTTTTAGCTGACAATGTCCTTGAATAAAGTGTGGCCTCTAAAGTGAAGTGTATTTGACTCAGTCAAAAAAGTAGTATTATACGTTACACCTACGTCATGTTTTGATTGTTAGGCCCCTACATTTCTACCCCGCAGGCCAATCCGATCCAATTTACTCATCAAACATTTTGTTCATTTTTTGGTCGAATAAAGTGAGCGAAAAGTTCAAGTCCGTCAATTTAAGATAAAGAGAAAAGACGCGTCAGAAAACAGAAGACAATGCGTTAGTGTTGCATTAGTCGTGAAGAGAGTGTACAAATGATAGCAGGTGACAAAAATAATTATTCTTTTTTAAAACACGCGTCAACGTAACCTAAGACCTTGACATTGACTGTCTCGAAGAGGGCGATCCCGAGCGCGTTATCCAATTGCTCGGCAGTCGCGATAATCTTCATTTGGAGGATGACAATACCCCAATGCATGTCGCCGCCTACTTTGGCAATGTCAACTTACTCGTTGCCCTGATCAAACACTATCCCGTTCACATTGACGCGATTAATCGCTACGGCTGGACCCCATTGATGCAAGCGGCGCGTGAAGGCCATTATAACGTGGTTGAAGCATTACTGGCCACTGGGGCCGATCCCTCGATTTGTAATTTGCTTGGGGTTAATGCATTGGGTGTGGCAACGCGCGGTGGGCACGATAAGATTGTTGATTTACTGCTAGACCACGATGCCCATGTTACAAAAGGTTCAGCGCGGTTTACAGCATGTCTAAATATAACAATTGACTTACATTTCCTCTTTTACTGGACTTTGTACCACATTGGTAGGATTAATTTCAGACGAAATATACGATGGCATCATCAATCCACTACACGTGGCGATCGTGCTCTCTCGTGACGACATGTTAAAAGTGTTACTGCGACGTGGTTTCCATCCGAACTGTCGCAATCGCTTCACTCACTGGACGCCGACAATGACGACGGCAATTGCTGGTGAGATATGTACGGCGCGGATATTATTCAAGGAGCGTGTTTTTGTATTCAAGTGATAAATTCTTTTAACTTCATACTTCACGCATATGTTTATACAGATGGATCTTATATACACTGTAATAACGCCGCACTTTTTGGCATTATAACCTGGAAATAATTTATTTAAATTGGTACAAGTTAATTCACACGTTAAAAAACTACATACATAAGCATGATGCCGATGCCTTACTGTCAAATACGGCGGGACAATCAGCTAATCAAATCGCGAAGAAATGTAATCATGAGGGACACACACGGGTTGCCGAAACACTAATCTGACGGGGCTGAGGCCATATTAGCACATTTGTTTTGGTAGCCTTGAAATGACAGGAATTAGCCAGTTTTATTCAACGCAAGGCAAATCAAAATCTGTCGAATAGCGGCGACAATAAAGACAACATCATCCAAGCTGTCAAACATGGCGACGAGAACCTTGTGCGAAAACTGCTCGATGAGGATTCGGGTAAGACTGTGTGACTGCTAACCGCAGCGTAAAATCTAGTTTTGATTTAATTAGCCCGTGCCAATTCACACACAAAAGAGGCCGCCACGCCACTCATGTATGCATCAATGGCAGGCTCGATGGCACTAGTGGAGATTTTACTTGAATATGGGTAAACGAAGTGTTGAAAGCTAATTGTGTAATAATGTGACAATAGTGCCGACATTAATGCAAAAGACTTTGACAATGGTTGGACAGCGCTAATGCAAGGGACCATGTGGATTGTTCTCATGTGACCACTTAGTAGTAGTACTATGCATGTGCCCGCCATCACACGATTATTTCGACACAATTGTATTGTCGTCACAGGGGCACACTAAGAATCATATGTGTTTATATTCGACGTTAATCCACATGCCATATGAGCTACTTATTATGATCAGACAGAAATAGCGAAGTATCTAATAAAACGTGGGGCAAATGTGAATTTACGTGCCAAAAACGGCGTCACCGCATTAGACATGGCGATGTTGATTAATCTCAATGATACGGAGCTGTTTCGCATGCTGGCCAATCGCTCAATCGAATCCGCCGACCTGTCAAAAATTGCCGAGGAGGAGCAACATCACCAGCTGCCGAAGAGTGAAAGCGGCTTCTTCCGCAAAATTTCAAAGAGCCTCAAGAACAAGGCTTGGTACAAATCGGTGACGGATTTGAATGGGACAATGGTGGCGAAAACCGAGACTTTACCTAATAAACGCGAAAGGCAAGTTTTTTTCAACTTTGACGTAAAAATAATCCCCATTTAATCAGCGTCTTCTCGCCACTGCACACAGTTGTAAAACGATGCGACGATCTGCCTGATTTGAGTCCGCCCGAATTTACGCGTTCGATACGCGTACGCGCGGTAAAAGACACAAACTCGCCAAAGTCAAAGGCGAAGCCCAAGATGAAGCGAACGGTTAATACGAAAATACTGTTGGATAATTCGACAAACTCTTCGCGTTCATCATCGGGTAGCGGAGGTAATACGGTTCGGGAGATTATACAGTAGATAGTTTATAACAATTGACGTCTAAGATACTGTTGAACTCACTTTTGACTCACTTTCGATTTACTTTCGCTCCGGCTGCTGCTAGCAGACTGGTAGCAATTAAACCTGTCCAAGATGTGAATCAAACTTACTTTATTCCATTATTGATCAGGCCAATCAACATTTAATGAGCTGAGACGATTCAACAAATCTGACTCGGTCAGATCCAAATCCAGCTCGCGAATCAGCTCATCAAGTTCACGCACGTCAAGCACCATCACGCCAACCCAGCAGAGCCTCGATTTGGACGAGGTACATTCTCATCGCTCGTCAATTGTAGATTTTCCGCTTATTTCCGCCCCGTTATAGGATGTGCGAAGTGTTTTGGAGGAATTGTCGCTGACGCCAAAATACAAAAAGATTTTTGCCGAGCAAGAAATCGACATTCAAGTGTTCCAGTCACTGTCAACATGTGACTTGAAGGGTAAGCATTGGCAGTGCATCTCAAATTTTACGCATCGGTCCACCATCACCCTTTAGAGCTTGGTATAACACAACCGAACATACGCCAAAAGTTGCTGCAGGCTATTGACCAGATTAAAGGTGAACATGTTACATGACTGTTTTTTTATTAATAAAAACAAGTAAATCAGCAATGTATGTGTTTGTTTGTGTCCATCGTTGTTTTAATCAAAGCCAATGATTTCGTTTTTTGTTGTAATTAATTATAATTCTATCAAGCAAAAACTGAACTTCATAACAGAATTAATTGAGTATAGTTGAGTAAGGAGCGTATTCAAAGTAACAATGACCGATAAAATCAGAAATCAACTGATCTTTTGGGCCAAGTTTTGCAATCTGATTTCAATTTTTTGTCTTGATGTGAAATATCTTCGCCATACGATGGCGGAAACGCTTAGCCAGGCTCTCGTCGTTCATCGTTGGCGGCTCCGTTTTTGCCGGGACGTCGGCGACGACGGACGATGTGGCCGAGGAGGCGGGCGATGCCTGAACAGGCTTGATTGAGAGTTTGCGATCGTTTTTGATTGATTGTTTGCGCGCTTTGGCATAGTCCTATAAAATCAAACAAGTTAGCATGTATTATTCCTTTATGTACGGCCCGTACAGTACGGGGGTTAAAAACTAACGAGCGACTTCAAACACAATTTGTTCAAAAGGGGGATTGCGTTTATACCATGCTGGGTAATACTTGAACCTGATTTGGCCCTGTGCCCAGATATAGCTCAGTCTGGCCAAAACTAGTTCAGATAAGCCGGGCCGTTCAGATGAGTCTATACTTATCCACATTGACTCACGTTTGTGCAAAGTCATACGTGCAATATAAGAAATTACGTAAGGGACATCATGTCAATTGAATGACATGTCTGTTCATCATCCTTCATACTGATGCTTATTTCCCACTATCGGCCAAAAATTAAATTGCACTGTTGGCCTTTTTGTCCTACAATTGACGTGATTAACAAGGTCAACTTGGATTACTTTTTAATATGAACGAACTTTACATCCACTTTTTAATCCAATGTTGGATAGATCCAGTTTAACTGGGCAATAAATTGAAGTGAATATGCGTCCGGTTCGGCTTTCTAAGAAACACTCGCCCGCGTCACCACCCCACTTGTCTCATTGTTTTCTCGTTTACATTAAGGATGCATGAGATGATGCCATTACTGTGTCACAGGCTGTTGTCTTCTTACCTCTTCCGAAAAGCCGTGTGTACGTCCCATGTTTAGTTTTTTTTCTTGTCGTTGTTGGTGTTTATAATAAACTATCAAATGCGAAACTAGTCTCTTTTATATCGTTTTCCGTTAGTTGAATCAACGATGTTCAAAAAATCTTCAACTTTTCTACTGCTTTTTGTTATACTTTAGTGAGTGGGCCCTGTCTTGTTGTGTCTCATCGTGCTCACTGGCGACCCCATTCTATCTGCATCCATCTGAATATGGTCCCGTCATGATTATGACACTGGATAAGGGGGCTGTGGTGTTTTGTAGTCTCTCTCTCTCTGTGACGGAATGTGAAGTTCTATGACCAATGCGAGTACAGACTTTGTGTCCGCATCGGCCATGTCCACGGACTTTAAATAAACCTGGGAATCGTACAGAGTGCGAACGAGATGACCAAATGAAGAGCCAGAGAGTGGCCCTGACCGCCTCATGTCTTATTCATTTGATAGGCACACACACGCACACACGAGCTACAATGACTTGTATCCAGAGGCCTACTAAACCCTTCCGTTGATCACTTTGTTATTAACCAATAACATTGGCAAGCGTTGACTTTTGCCAGTGTATGCCATCACAATTCAAGGTTAAATTATTTTAACCCACATCGTAGACTGTCTAGCTGAGTGATTAATTGTGATCTTTTATAATAGTCAATTATCAATGTAGATTAACCAGCGTACATTTATTTATTTTACATAAGTAGTCGGTACTGAAGCGGAAGGATAGTCTGTTCGAACTTCTTGTGTTCTAGCTATTGAACTTCAAAGTGGTATGTAAGGAAAGCCGTCGATCGTAAGACGGTAAATCCACTTCCTTTGTATTAATCACTTAATGTATAGACAACGTACAGACAACATTGAATGTACGCTCTGCTACATTATGTACTGTGCACATTAGGACGGTTACACACATAATCCATAAACAGCGGTCAAGTGTATTGAATTTTCAGGGCGTTTTCATTGATTTTTCGACATCGGTTGACACCTCTTAACACATCTTCAATCTGTCAAAATGTTTCAAGTTAATTACGAAATGCTCGAACGCACTCGCCCAAGTCTAAATGCGTGTCAAGTCTACCTTCGTGGTTTTCGTGCGAGTACTTTCTAGGGCCACAAACTCACGTAACTTTGCTAGAATACTTACGTTCAATGTTCACCTGACTTTGCATTCACATTATGTTGGTCAAGTCTTGGAAAGTTTATCTGTTCTTAGTTGAGATTATTGAACGACTTCCGGACTCTATCCCAATTTCAGTGTTTTATGGGAAATCTGGCGTAATCTGCAATAAAATGTTAAAACTGTTCAAATGGCTAGTAGCAAAATCATCAGTTTTGACTCCCCAGAGAGTTGACCTTGATCTGTGACATTATTTCGCCATTGGAAACTTCCAGATCATTGGTTACAACCCATTTCAACCCAATTTGATATAAAATGAGCATCCCCAAATGACAGATTGCGCCGGTTGATAAGATTGCCAAAATTGTAGTTATATAATGCCCGAGGTGACAGTAGCTTTAGGCAGTAAGATTTGCCGGGCAAAAAGATCCGTTGATTAGATCTGTATTGCCACAACACCATTTTGCGTGCTCAATAAAGTTTGTGTAAAGCTTAACATACAACGGCAAAACTGGTTGTCGACACTGTTTCACGAAAGTGATACTTGTATTTTAAAGACTGGACAAACCATGCATGCACTTAATCTGGTTATTAGGGGCGAAATAAGCGTATGTGTCTGTACCGACAAGTCTAAGAGCTTGAGTTTGACACAGGGGAATCAAATCTAGTTTAAACGTTTTAACCGACATACTTTTTAAAAGTAGAAAGATGGCAGGGAGACTGGTTGGAGACCGTATGAGTAGACAACTGTCTAAAGTTACCTGGGTTCAAGGTTACGATTGAACAACTGACTCTTCTAGTGCCACTAGGCCCATGTGCCAAACTAAATTGAGCCATATAAAGTAAGCGGATCAACTCACGTAATCGGCCCTGGAATTAAACCTCTGCGTTAAACTACCACAGTTGTACTACCGAATCGATTTTTGTTCTTTTTTTGATGACAATTTTCAATTATGCTGAACAAGGTTATTGTTGACAAGCAATCTGTTTACCGCGTGTCAGTTCAAGTGCAATATATTCGGCTATTCCAGTTCACCGATTGATTATTATGCTGTTTTCGAAGAACATTACGTCAGAATATCGAGTAATATTTCTCCCATCATCATCGGATGTGCATAATTGCAATTGTGTGTTCAACAACAAATGACAAGTAATGACAAGTATTGTACTATAGTCTATAGTTCACAAAGTTTGTATTTTTGTTGGTCGGTTTATAGCAATAACAGCGGTCTTTGACGTTAATTAAACATTTTTAAACATTTTTGTTTACATTATGGTGAATTTGCTCACGCTTTTTATGTGCATCGTCGGTCTTTGTAGCGGTTATTGACAGAAGCTTGGCAGTGTTCGTCGACGAAAACCAGGCGATCCGAGACAATCCATCACATGCATCCAGATGAACTTGGACTGTACCAGCGCACATTAGGAGGGAGTAGTGGGCGAGGGATAGATGGTCACGTCGTCACATGACAGATGACGCCTACATTTTTAATGTTTGATAAATTCATTCAAATCGAGGCCTATTTCGAGTAACCATGGTTCGCGAACGAAAAAAGGCAGCGAAGTATCGTTTTAAGCAGACTATATTTAGTAGTCACAAAACAAAGTCAACTTCCATAAAATATCATGGTGCGTACTCAGCCCATTGCTAACCGTAAAACACCTTTACTTACCGATCACAATTGCATGTCTCGTCATTGTTTTATCTAAATTTACAATTTGTAATAATTACAATTTGTACAAAATGGGCGTCCGCGATACTATCATGTAAAGCTGCTTTACTAAAGCATTATTGAATGGAACGCATTATTGAGAGACTTCCGATAACTTTTAACAGGGACAAGTTGATCGAATCAAAATTTCAAAAAAAGAATATACAATTTTCCATATTCATTACTGGTTTTGGTGTGTTCAAACAATATCTAAACACTTTATAAGCAAGGGCATAATTGGGGCCGAGACAGTCAAATCGAGCTTGGTCTTGAGACGATTTGCGTAACTGATAATGTCGGTTTCAGCCGTCTTAAAAGAATTATGATTAACTTAAACAAAAACTTGGGAATGAGTTCAGTCAGACGTCAGCATCGACGTTTGCTACGATATTTTCTGATTATATAACAAGATGCTGACTTTAATAACACGACTGTAAGAAATTCTGTCTTCTTTCAGATTTTTTTAGTCATGGCCAACTTTGCGAAGTGCGACTTAGAAGCTTTGTACTTAGTAACTAGTCTAGTAAGAGACTTTCGGAGCTGGGTAATAGTTAAAGTGTCCGTCAACTACAGTGCCTGGTCCAAATAACGAAGTGATTTATTCGCTCAAAATCCGAAAAAACTTCGTTATTTCAACATATTCGTTATATCAAGATTCTAACTTCGTTATTTCACTTTAGACAAATAATGCTTGTTTCAGCACTATATTTGTCTTTTTGTGGCGTATTTAGGCTAGATTAACCCATGAAACGTCACCATGTTCAACTGATCACCAACTTTCGGTCCAAAATCGCGTTTTTTACTTTTGACGCAGTGATTAAAACTATATTTGACATATTTAATTTACATATTTGAAAGATTTAAAATGATTCTAGACGTTTTTAACTACTTCTATCGTAGTCAACGACCCTAAAACCGCTAAAATGACCAAAAATGACTTCGTTATTTGCAACTTCGTTATTTGGACCAGGCACTGTAACGTAATTTACACGATTGTATTCGAGAGAAAAGCTTACAAAATTCTTTCATGAATTTTATTCGGGCTTGATTAAAAAAACGAAGAAGAGACCAGATGATTGCGGACAGTATTAAACGCAGTAATTTGATGGTACAAGAAACGAAACGCCCCACCCGTAATCCGTCAGTGTCGGCGTAATGTTGACGCAACTGAATTTGCCATTCTCCTCGTCCAACGAACAGATCTCACTCGACAGTGTGGTCTAACCACCAGCAACAATCAAAGCGCCTTTTACCCATTGGGCTCGATGGGACTGAAGAAAAAAATCAGTAGTAATTTTTAAATTTAAAACTTACACTTCGCGCCTCGTTCAACTGACCAGCGTCACTCCACAAGCCATTTTGGAACTTGGCAATGGTTGCCGAATAACACCAACCGGTCCAACCACCGATGACACCATAGTTGCTGACAACGCCATTGCCGAACGGATAATCACTGACGATTGTCCAGCCACCCGTTTCAAAGTCAAACAGCTCCGCCTTGACATTGTCCGGGTCAAACGAGCCGACAGCCAAAAAACCGTCTAAAATAAAATTTTCAGTTCAATAAAAGATTTTATTATTAACTTGTTACCTTGCGAGGTTGCGATTGCACCATTCCGATGAATAAATGTCGAGGGCGTTGTCTCGCTCCATGGGCCTAGCGGCGATGATGCTTTTCTACACTACTTATAATCATTATAATCAAAACACAGATAAATGTCTCCGTTTGACGAACCACATGAACCGTATTCATGGTCAAACGAAAGTGATCCAAGAGACGTCAACGAGCAGTTGATCAGCTGAAACACATTTCGTCTGTTCGACTCTTCACCGCCGTAAAATTAGAAGTTGTTCTCGTGTGTCACACCGCACGAGGCGTAGACTTCGCGGCCATTTAAATCGATTGCAGTCGTCAGTTCACCCGCCGTGCCAATGAGTCGAGGCCCGTGACTTTTAGTTGAGTTTTTGGAATTGTTTTAACTTAAAATAGTTGTTCAGAAACGAGCCAAATGAAATGATGTCGTTTCACACATGAAATCCAGTTCAAACTGCTCTGGCTCGCTTCTCAGTTTACCCTGGTAGTTGACATGGGTGTTGTTGATTGTGGTCGTGGTTATGTTATAGTCGTTATAAGTAAACGAATACTTAACTAATTGTTCTTACCTGTGACTTATCATGACCTGATTTCGAAGAACCATGTTTAAATTTTCTCTTTGAAAAAGCACACTGAGTTGGTTGGTGACATAGGCCATTCATTTATAGCCCGTTATCAACCAACTGGCGATAAATATCTTGCGATATAGACTATATCATATACAGTCTTGCTGAGCGACCGTCCTTGAATGCAACTGGCCATTGATTGTTTATCATGCAGCTGCTAGCTTGGCTGATATATCGTAATCTGACATCGACGCAAGATGAGTAGTGGTCGACATTATCGATGCTCACAAGATCAGTATTAATGAAAGAAAAGTAAAAACGCTGCATAAAGAGCCACTTTTTTGATTACTACTTCTTGTCTCGAGGATAAAAATTGACAAATAGTGATTGTTGTAGGATATTTATTTCAACTATAATTTTGAAATTGACCACAGTGTAAATGTGTGTTTTTAAGTAAATGCAGATGCGTGTTTGTATGTAAGTTGAAGTTGATTGCAGCATAACCATTTTTCGGACTAACCGAAAAGCGCGAAAATATTATAAAGTTGAACGGAAGTTGTTGTAAAGTTGTTCCCAGCCACCCCATTGGACAGTAGTAAAGTAGTAGTAATAGTAACACTTGTGTAAAGTGTCTTGAATTATTTGATAGCAGCGAATGATTAGATTTGAACAAAGAGCCCGGCGCCAGTAATATTGTCCCCGCCACCGGCAGTCTGTTTTACTTTGGTACAGACGAGGACGGGCGAGACGCAAATTTTGAACTTTTTGAACGGTTGGTTTTATAGCTTCAAAAAATTGAAACAACCAAAAATATAAACCACCGCATTCCTGATCACCGGCAACCGTTTCCGACCAGCATGAAACGGGCCGTTCTGGGTCGAGTTGAACTCTATCGGAGCCTGTGATTGATCGGCTGAATTAACTTGGTTGAAAACCAATTGATAAAGTTGTGAGCAAACCTGAAAGAATCGTCCATCAATAACCGCGTATTGGCCAGGTCAATATCATCAGTCTGGCACACGTGGCGATGGGCGACAAGGGCGGAGTATGCCGTTGCCGTCATTGTCTTGCGCCAACCGCTTCCTTGTCGCACCATTATCGCCTTTTAAAACGAGTGAGTTATCAGTTCTAGTGAGAACGACCTACCTGAAAGGCAATATTGTGAACATGCATGCGCGACATCAACCGTGGCCATTTCTCTGCCTTGGCCAGTTCGTAAATTTCGCGCATTTGATCAAGCACTGAGGCAACGCGCGGATAGGCGGGCGCCACTTTAGTCGTTGAGCCGGTTTTCATTAGGGACAACAGATTGGGCAACTCTTGCTCATTCATGCCAACTGAATCCGAGTATGGCAGCACGTCGTCCTTGATCTTTGACATGATTGTCTCGTCGACAAATGAAGCCAGTTCAAAGTGCGTTTTCGTCTCTTCGGCCGCTGATGCCATTGCCGTTCTTATCTTCGTGAAATAAGCGTCACGCTCGCCTTCTTCGTAAGGATAGCCCTCCATCATTTGCAATCCGCCGACAACGAGCAATTGGGGCGGGGTCTTGGCTTGATTGAACTCGCCAACAAACTGGTCATATGAGGCTAAAACGGGATTGTACTGATCGGCGTGGACAATGAATCGATTCGCCCGTGGCGCCACCAAATTGTCGAATTTTTCATTTTTGTCATACTCAACAATCAAATGAATGTCCGAGCTCTTCACCTTTGGCCCGGCGCATGTCAACCGCTCGTGCAGACCGAATTGATCCAAATCATCACCAGCTTGACCGCCCAGATAAACGCGAGCGCCTTCACGCGCCATTCGATTGGCGATAACGGGCGCGTTTCCACCCAGGGCCGATCGTGTTGATTTGATTGATCGGGCCGCTTCGACAAGACGCTCGAACAGGTCCCGATCCGCGACATAGCGTTCGGCGGCGGCTCCTTCTTTAAAGTAGTAGCCAAACTCGGACAGAAGCTCCTCGCGATTGTGAAGAACACCAAACTCTTTTGGCTCTGGCGCCGTGACAAAGCCCATTTTGGCAAACAGCTCCTTTGACGAAGTGAAAATGTCCAAGCAACTGCCAAAGCCGACATAGGCGACTGGTGCTTGGGCCGGACGCGCCCAATTGCGTTCGATTGAGAGGAGCGCCTGGAGAACGGATTCGCGACGTTTTAGCTCGATGTTGGGTTCGCGATGCGGGTAGATTAGACTGCGCAGATCATCGTAGTTTTTATAGAGGACCGCCAGAACGGCAACGAATACGGTCGCCTTCCATGCGCTAAATTTGACATTTATAAAACCTAAAAATAAGCACTGGATGCACTCACCTTTTGATCGTTGACCAGACTGACGGTGTTTCTCTCTGCTTTTCTTTCGACATCTTCTTTTCCTATCACGAAGTCGGCTGCCTCTGAACACAATTCAAACGTTGATTCAACAAAAAAGACCACACAGTCGACTAGCTTTGTTTGAGCCACCCCACAACGGGCATTATCCACTCGTAATTACAATTACTTATTTTCCTTTTCTTTCACTCGTTTATTACATAATTTGCGCACGATTTTCGACAATGTCACGCTAAGTTCAATTTTACTCAAATATCTCTCTGACAAACAGCAATATGAAAAGGGGCGAACGGGCAAAGCTGCTGACCGAGGGGAGAGAGAGTGGGAGAGTTCACTCCACCTACAAGGAAAAGGGAAAATAGAACATGTTCTATCCTGTGTCTGTGGAACGTCTGATACCTTGTCGCCAAATTTAGATCACAATTCTTTTTTCGTTTGATTTTTTTTCTTGGATTTGTGCCCGTTGCCATTGTTAGCTTTTCAACTTCCGCATTCATTAAATGACAAGCCCAGGGCCGTCAAGTGTGTCCGCAAATGGACCCCACGCATGATGTTGTTGAAACAAAAAAGTCGCCATCAAAAGAGCCCAGATTATATGCTGAGGGTGCAACCTTTCATCAAAAGCGCTGACCTTACGCAATTATCTCACCGTTGCGTAACAGTCACCGCAGACTGTACGGTAAACACGAAACTGGCCAAATTTATGACACTGTAATTCAGACAATCAATTTAATCTACTGTTGTATTTCACTGACCAAAACGCAAGTTATTTTTTCTTTTTCAGATGAAGATGAAATTAAACTGCAGCCGTTCTGGGCAAGAACGTCTGGCTGATCAAGTTTATTCAGATAAACATTTGAACTTCGAGCCTTGAAGAAGTGGCTCGTGTCGTACTTTTGCGTCAGTGATCGGGCGAGAACTGGTCGCTCGTTTTCGATAGAAAAGCTTAAAAAATTCGTTCATGAATTTTATTCGGGGTTGATTAAAGAAATAACAAGTAACACACAGTAAAATGTCATTCAGGTGCCAAGAAAAAAGGTCAATAACTGTAAACGTTTTTGCACACATCTTGCTTTCGTTTCATACCATGTACGTGATGACGGTAGTTATGTCATCGGAAAATTAGACATGGCGTTATGTAAAAGCATCAATTGTTTGTGAAATTCTTTCATTCATTGCATAAAAGGCATCAATTGGACACCACTCGGTGGCTACATACACTTTTAAAGCGTGACGAAAACGGCATGCACTACAATCGCCCCAACTTTCATTTTTTTCAACATTAATGTTTTGACCAAGAGTATAAATGCAATGCCTGAATGAGCTTTTTCGAATTCCTGTACACAGAACACAATACAGCATAATTTGACGTCAAATTTTGACGATCAAGTGGATATGATTGACATGGGAAGTACTTTGGAATCAAGTAGCATCAAGTTCTGATGCATGCAATATGACCAATTTAACCTGATGTTTGCCAACTTGCTATTTCACAGATAAATTCACTTAACTTTCTAACGCGAAGTAAAATCAGTGGTGCTGAAGAATGCGGCCTAATGTTTTAATCCGCCACAGTAACTCAGAGATACTAAAGATTTAGGATTATCGGAGTTACCATAATGCGCTAATGATGGTTGACTTTACACTTAATTTTTTAAACATTTATAGTCTTTAGTAAAGACTCTTTACTAGCTGCAAAAAATTATATTCGATATAATAAATAATTATTCTGGTTCAAGTGATATGCTTGCCTGTGACATAACGATCAGTTATGCTTGGATGAAAGCAAAGTCAAATAAAATTGTGATAACGCTCATAAAACGCCTGGCACCACTCTGATTGAACCTATCCTCATCCCGATGACCAACATGGAATGTTTGCCTATTCTTGCATAAATCATCGCAACAAAAACCCGCTGATAAAGATTCTCAAATTGCATTATATTAAAAACTGATATGATCTATGCCACAGGGTTCTCACCGAGCATCATCACCAGCTTTCCACGAAAGACCACCACGAGCCCAGACTCAAATGCAAATCTGTCGCCGACAAAAAAAAAGTCACATGCCTTATCAGTGACACGGCATTCGGCGGACACAGTAGGCCTCTTATCAACTCATTGCCACGGTCACGACAACATCTTTTTGTTGAGCAATCTTCATTTATTTGTGTAAAGACCGCACAAATAGATCTTCTCAGAAAGAACAAAACAAACGGCGCTGTTTATACTTCCTCGAATATAAATGAGAATTGAGAAGCAAGAGAAGATTATAATTTATAACAGAATATAATTTATATCAACCTGGTTCAATTGAGAATAATCGAATCAAATTTATTTGATTGAAAAAATGAATACACTTTTACTGCTGAATATAGCAACGGCATGCCCGTTGTCGTGGCGCTTTCAATCGGAACACTTCGGAAACATGGCCCCGGGCGCCGTTTGTAAGCTGAACACACAGTACTACACGCACGAAGAGTTCATTGGCGTCATGTGCGAGAATAGTGCCTTCTTGAAAATGATCGAGAAGTCGCCTGGCCATGATCGACGCGTGTTCAAATGCGATTCGGTTCACGTGAAGGTCGAGCACAGTGAGAAGACAAAGAAAAAGTTTTCGTACAATCACTGCGTACGAGATGAACTCGAAGTCCGCAAAGTTGCCAAGTTCAACAATCACGAAACGGACAAATTTTGTCAGCGGTATAGCGAACAGTTCGACTACACTCATGTCAAGCTGCATCAAATAGCCAACCTGTGTAAGCCGTACTATGTTAGCAACGATGGTTTGCACGGTAAGAAAATTTAAATTAAAACTGGATTAAATAATACGGTTCCATGTAGATAACGTTTCATCACCATCGGAAGAGAACAAAGAGTGGAAGCGAAAGGCAAACCAAGAGTGCTGTCACCAGCGTCTTCAGGATCACATGGCTCGGCATAATCGTTATACGATGGATTGTCAAGGTTACCATCACCTCACTAAAACAGTCGATGGGGATGCGCTGGAAAAACATATATTGTAAGTCAATAGATTATTATTATACAATAATTATCTTAAAATTTGCAGTATTATTACGTACGGAAACGGACACCAAACCCGTCTAGCAGTTCAAGCGTATAACATCAACGGCTGCTCCCTGCATATTAGATGATTGTTTTAAACTCTACTCCTAACACAAGTTCACTTTCTGCTTCGCTAAACTGCCAATATCACTAAAGTTGAAACTGTTTGATAAGTTGTAATTTCGAAAACTTGGCTGTTGGAAATTCATGACTGTAAAATTCACTCAAAAATTGGAGTCCAAAAAAAACAGGCCAGTAAATGGTAGTAGTATGGTTAGTATAATAGCCTTTAGTAAAGGCCCTTTACTGGATAATTCAATGTCAGAATAAAACAACTATTCGGTTTATACTCAGCAAATTTTCGTTTTGGTTGTACTAAGTAACATAATTGACCTCTCAGTTATTAACAGCATTTTTTTTTGACAAAGCAGCTTGAAACTCAAGCCTTGAATGGTGAGCCTTATAAACCATATAACCGTGTGATGTCTCATGTATGGCATGGAAGATGAACTTTCCATCCTCAACAACAGCCACGTAACAACTCACTTGATCTCAAACCAAAACTCCTCCTTCATCTGAGGATGACAGTCTCACGTGGCTGATTTGTCGATTTTTTCTATCTGCTAACTTTACAATCGCATTGAAGTTCGCGTATTGAAGGTCATTGTTCAAAGCAAAACCGGCACTACAAAAACATGAAGAGCTTTATCGCCCTGTAAGACACCTTGGTACTTCCTTTTACAAGCTAACGACTATAAGGTCAGAGTGAATGATGTTGATCGGTCCTTAAAGTTTATTGGCGTCTGGACAGCTTTGCCAAGACTACGTAACCTCCCCCTTCTTCTAGTGCTGAATCACAAACCACCGTTCGATTGTTAACCAACCAGATCAGGTGTGTATTACGCCTGTTGCATGGCGACGGCAGTGGTAAAAATTGTGAGAGTAATAAAACGGATGTGTTGCCTAATCAGTCAGTAATCTGTCAAATGGCCTGACAATGGGTTCCTTTATGCTGTAGTATTATTTTTTATGGTCGATGGTGATGGCGCTCAAAAGCGAGTGGAATAAACGCACAGCTCTGCTCGTGGGTCTCGGCTCACTTTTAGTATTAGTTGTAAATGTCACAATAAATTAGTGACTAGAGTCAAGATGAAGCTCTTATTGCTCCAGCTCGTTTTGATTAATGGACAAGAGAAAAAGGCTAAGCGGAAGAAGCCACTACTGCAACGGCCAAAAACATTCCGCCAATCAGTCAGAGATCATGAGTTTGAGAAGCCAATGCCAAATGCCGGGCCGTGTAGCTGGTCCCCGGAAAATGGCGAATGCATTGCGAAGGATGGTGCACCGCAGTGCGCCATTGACAATGCGGTTGAGTTGACGAATGTCGATATCAAAATGGACACGGAAGCCTCACTGGTACTCAGCTATGACATTGGCAATTTGAATGACTCGTACGTTGGCTTTGCCATTCTGGATACCAGCTTATGCGAGTACGACCAATGGTGGATAAGTGGCGAGAGTTTTTTCTATGACACGGGATCTTCTTTGTATGGCAGCGTTCAGAATGAGTATGCGCTCCTTCACCGGCTGCCGTTCGATCGCCAAGCAGTGGTGAATCAATTTCGTGTTGACAGTACTGCCGGTGACGTAACGCTAAATGTGATCAATTTTGCAGCCTTAAATGGAGACTCAGGAGACTCGGATACGAATCCCGAGGTCGACATTTGCCCCGGAGCTGGCGCAAGTCCTATTGGCGACTTCGACGAAGTCACAACGAATGGCACCACCATTGCAACCACCGATCCATATGAGTCGGGCGAGCGATGGACAAAGCATGCTCGATGCGGCCCGAACGAGGAGATTCTGTTCAAGTTCACACGGTTTGAAACGGAGCGAGACTTCGACTATGTGACGCTGGTCTTCGGCGAAGAAAATCACTGCTTGAGTGGATCGCTAAATACCACTAATATTGGCACTGAATGGGTGAATACTAACTCAGATTTGCTCATTGTATCATTTACATCAGATGGCTCAGTGGAAGCCAGCGGATTCGAGCTCATAACTAAATGTTTTGAGCGTGAAGACAATGAAGATGTCAACGACCCTGCTGACTCCAACGAAGAAGCTTCACCTCGCTTCAACCAATGCTTGGCCAAGGGCATCCGCGTATTTTTACAGGCAACTGATGACGCTGAAAAGCTTACTGTTGACTATACTGAGTGCGTTCGACGTGACTACTTCAACGTTACCGACTTTTGCGATGGCGACAAGTGTCAGCTACCAGTGGGCGCCACGTGCCCTGGGAATCAATGGCAAAAGAACCAGCAGCAAGCACTGCCACGTATTTTGGGTGGGGAACCAGCTGTACCACAATCATGGCCATGGGCGGTGTCGCTTTTTGATCCGTATGATGGGCACATTTGTGGCGGGTCGCTTGTGACTGATATGTGGGTGATTACGGCTGCGCATTGTTGTACTGGTGGTTTACTTAGGGTGAGAGTGAGTTAAACTAATCTGTCATAATCTCTTTTTTAGAATGCACAAGCGCACATAGGTAATCATTATCATGATGAGGGTGATGAAGTGGCGATATCAATCACCAAGAAAATCATCCATCCCGACTACAGTGAAGAGTTTATCGTCAATGACTTGTGCATGGTGCAGTTGAGCGAGCCCGTCCCGATTGACAATGATCAAATCCAAGTTGCTTGTTTCTCTGATGAACATGTGTTGCAAGAGAATGCGACATGCTGGACGGCGGGATGGGGTGTCCAGGACGGTGTAGCGACTGAACTGCATTCAATAAGCGTACAAGGTATTCAGTTACATGCAAGATTGATTATCTAACCATTTTGAAAGTGTATCCATTTGAAACATGCAACGTAATGTCCTATCATCGCCCGTTGGACAGCGAAGCTGAATTTTGTGCTGGCAACTACGGTCTTGCTGATCGTGACTCGTGTTATGGTGATAGTGGCGGTCCGCTTGTATGTCAGTACCCGGGCTCAAACTTGACAACACTTTATGGGTAAGTTGTATTTTGCCACGGAGTGACGCATTTCAACTCTATCTCAGAGTTACTTCTTGGGGTGAGGGATGTGGCGATTCAGCATCTGTTGGAGTTTACGCAAAGTTATCCACGAAAATTGACTGGATAAACGATGTGATTGACGGCCTTTATGATGACCATTATGGATCAGGTGAGGATGCGTGGCCTGATTTTTCTACCACAATGACTATCTGGGATCACTCTGTTCACACACACGATTGGCACACCACCGAAAGAAGCACCACGACTTCGAATGATTCCCCAACAAGTCATTATGATCAGTTGCCCGATGGACTTCAGTGCACTGCCAACAAATGGCAAAACAACACTTCAACAAATCGTACCCGAATCGTATCCGGTCAGAGTGTCACGGATAACACGAAATGGCCCTGGCTGGTTAACTTGTCGATTGGGAAGCGTGCTCAGTACAATTTGCGCAGTGAAATTTCGGCCACCACTCACTGCGTCGGCACCATTGTCACCGATCGTTTTATTCTCACCGCTGGCCGATGCTGTGATGGTTCGCACGCCTCGGAGATTAGCATTTATGCCGGTTCGAACAACTTTTACGAGGGGAATTTATACGAGTAAGTCATTAAGAACTTAACTTAGATTGAAATCGTAAATATATAACTGTAATTATTAGGGCGTCTGAAATCATTCTGCATCCAGACTACGAGCAGTCCTTGTTTGACAATGATATTTGTTTGATTAAAACGACAAAACCAATCGAATTCAACGACGCCACTGCCGCCATGTGCATCACTGATGAGGATGTCGACCCAACTGATGAGCCAGACTGTTGGCTGGCTGGCTGGGGACGCGATTCGAGCTGGTCGTCAACACAAACGGTTCAATTGCAATCAATGCACGCCTCAATCGAATACTGCTCAGGTAGTGAGAGTTACAATCCGGAATACTTGTCCCTGCTCTGTACACCAAGCGTTTACTACCGGCCCAAGTCTTGTGCGGGTGATGTCGGTGCGCCGCTTGTGTGTCGAAAAGAGAATCGGCTCTTTCAACTGGGCGTCACCATTCGCGATGACGAGTGCAGCAGTGGGCGACCGGGACTGTACACTGATTTGCGACGATACACCGGTTGGATGGATTCGGTTTTGATGGCGTCAATGCCGACTACGGCGACGACAACTGAACATCCATCGGCGCGACCGCCAATTGTCCAGGGCAGCATTGATGCCGATACAATTGGCAAGACAGTCGGCAGTTTCTTTGAAATGATGGGATCGCTCTTCGAGTATCTTGATGATGAATAGACAAGTGACAATGAACATGTAACACGCTACTTTTCACGGTGTATGTATTCATCTTTCTGTCGTAGGCAAATAAAGTGTACCATTGAAGTCAATGCATAAAAATCTGCAGTTTATGCAAATCTGACAAACGGACTGAATAAGCATATCGTACAAATAAGTTCAGTGCGACTGTAAAAAAGACGCATTCAACTTTAATTGACCTGAAACGCTCACTCACATCAATATAATATGTGCGTACACTGGGGGTGACTACACCATGTTGAACAAACACGACGAACATATTCTCGTGTCAAAAAAAGACATGACTCTCTCGCCACTCATTCAGCGCCAAAATGACTCACATGATCCGTTTTTGAACCAATGTGAACATTGACTCAAATCACATGCGGCACCCAGACAACGTTTAATCATACATTAAACTACTTAATCAGTTTATTGTACAACGGTCGACAACTTCACATTCCTCTCTTATCTTCCTGCTATTACAGTCTGACCTACATTCTTGGCGGTAAGGCG
>SCLD01107452.1:0-30080 GCA_004367895.1 Oikopleura longicauda
TTAAACCGAACACTATTTAACCCCTGATAAATCATAATAAATCTTGAATATGGATGCCGGATTAGCAGCCACTTTGGAAATTTGGAGTGATTCACCGGGAGGTCGTTGCGACCTCACCATGAGATAATCCGTTTTAGCAAACATGTCTCATCAGACTTACATGTATAACCATTGGTCCCATGAAGTTCATACAAGGTTCACCCTTATTCGACACCAACAAAAAGTGAAAATTGGCTAATTGGAACGGTCGATCTAACCAAGTTCATTAAAAATTCGTCTGGCCAAATCGTCACTGATCCAATAATGTGCCGTGCAAAGTGCATTGCTAAGCATAATTTGCAACAAAGGACACAACAAAAGGACATTGACAATATATTGAATATCGACTGCAATATCGAAATCATTCGGCCAAATCCCGGTTGAACTGTTCATCATTGTTGTGTATGCCGATATCGATTTGTTGATTTAGAGGTGACACAAAATAGGGCATCCATAGTGTTACAATATGCATGATAACCAGATTATATGCTGTTTACCGTGATAACTAGAATCAGAACGCTTTTTGTCGCCATTTTTCGGAAAACGTGGCTTATTTTAGGAGAAAAAGTGAGCAAAGCGAGTTCTTTAGTACATTCACTGAAATTTCTGATTTATGCTCAACACAAGTGAATGAACGCCAGTGACCCATATCGTCGTCGCCGTCGTCAGACGTAAGCACCGTGACGCACCGTGACTCTATCTGACTGCACAATCAGTGCCGCCGGGTACGCGCACCTAGCCTTTATAAATCGAGCTCAAATGCTTAGAGTATATCAACCTTTTCGATACTAGACAAAGAGCAACAAAAAAGAGATGAAACTCTCTCAATTGATACTAACAGTGACGTTCACTGGCACAAGCGCACTATATACTCATGGACGAGAACGACGCTCAACGGCTGATTGTCCTGTTGATTGGATTAATGACCCGAATGATGACACAGTTTGTATACCCGATGGCAGCGACTTTGCGGTTAACTGTGGCGCACAATCAATGACGGTCGAATTTGCCTACAACCATCTGTACGAGAACATTGCACAGTTTTTGTCGGGCAACTCACAGTTGGAGACGGGAACGACGACGATTGCCACTTATGGCAGCGGAATGTGTGTTTTGACACGTGATGCCAATTGGGATGGGTCGAAATTCTCAGTCGAAATTACGTACTCCGACACAGGATGCCTGACACTAGATCACTCAGGTGGTGTGATCTCGATCTCGACATTGTTTGAAGGAAACACAAATCTGGCGACTGAAACTGATTTTGACAATAATGTTGGCATTCATGTTGGTCAGCTGTTGTCATTTACTGCTTCCTGTCAATGGTCCGATACTGAGACGATTAATTTGGATGCATTGACAGTTTTCACTGATGATTTCACCGGTTTGGGTGGTCAACCTGATTATGGCGACAGTGGATACACTGATTTCACGCCATCATTCACAATGCGCGCTTACACTGACTCAACATTTGCATCTCAGATTGATACACAGTTTCATCAAGTTGAGATTGGCGAGAAGATTTACATTCAAATCGAATCTGATGATAGTCTTGGACAGAATGGCATGTTCGAATGGTTTATCACCGATTGTACAGTTCATCAGACCGATGCCAATAGTGGCGTCTCCTATCCAATCATTACCGTAAGTAATCGATATTGTCTTGTTTCACACTTTCACACTTTTTTAGGACTCCTCAACCTGTGGATCGACCTTTTTGGATGTTTCAGTCGGCACATGGTCCGGGGGTTCAGCAAGTGCATTCGTTGACTTCGAAATGATTGCTTTTCAATTCGCCGAGGCCGCCACTGACGCCATTTATTTGGTGAGTAATTCACTAATCAATGCAAACACACTCATATTTGTTTATAGGAATGCTCTATCGAAATGTGTCTCGCATCGGAGGGTTGTCAATCGGCATGCACCACATGTAGCGACGGGTACGCGTGTTTGTAAACATCGTACCAAGAAAAACGAGATGATAACACATCAAACTCCTTCCTTCGTATTTTTACACTGTCATTATTACCACGCAATAAAAACTTGATTTCATGCTTTTGATTTCTTTATTCTAATTCACAAAATGCACGATATACTGGTAGAAACAGATGTAGTAGGTATAGCCACTATACGATGTAGCCTATACCGTGAGTTGAGCGAACACAATCAGTGAAATCCATAACTTATTACAGTTCTTAACCTGTTGCATGAAAGTGTAACCTGTAGCTCGCGCCAGGGAAATTGATGTGGAAAAGTAGAATAGCAAATTATCCCAAACCCAGTTATATTATTTTAATTTAATTATAAAACTTATATAACTTGTGTTGTATAAGATGTCTCTTTATCTCGGTGAAATATACTTTCAATTTCACAACTCAGTCTACTTTCACGACCCGTTGTAAGTCTCACTCTAAGTCTCACTGGTTCAAACGAACTTTTACTTCATTTTCGGGGAGGCTGAGACTGTTACGCCTGGATATAAGTGAGAATCCTATTGTCACGAACCTGGATTTACTAAATGCACACTGCAAAGTAAGTAGTTAGTACAGCTGAGGAATTACCTCTGTACTGAGTAAGAACTTTTAAGTTAGAAGTTAAAGTAAAAGACAGGCGTTACAAACTTTTTGTCGCAAAAACAGACAAACGTCACAGTTAATACTATGATACGTTTAACAGACAATTATGACATGTAATTTTGTCCGTATGGTGGGTTAACGTACTTTTAATTCATCATTCACAATACTATAAAGCATATTTTTGAGATTGAGGAAATGTACGTGTTTGCCAAAATATATGGCTACTTTCGCATTCTGATGATCAACTCGACGCACTGGCTGGATGTTGGCGATTTAAAGCAAGACGATTTGAACTGCATTTTAACAATTCTGAGACACAGTTCTGAAAATCGCCTTTACAAGTGTTCGCTGAACGGAAGTACACAAGCAAACTCATGTCGCGCCGCTTGTCATCGCGACGGTGGAGTACTGCCCGATGTGAACGCCCTGCTCAGTTTGCGTAAAAATGAGCACATGCAACTTTTTAGTGATGTGGTGGCGGAGGCGAATGTGACGGTACGAAAGAACGATTTCATTGAGAACAGTGACTGTCACGGGGGCGCCTGTTATGGCACCTGTTACAATGGCAGTAATGCATTGTCAATGCTCCATCAGTGTGTACTCACATCTGCTGTCTACAATTTTGAGTTTGAGCTTTTCCATTGTTTGATTTTCTTAACTTTCTTTGGCAAGCACGAATCAATGGCATGATCGGAACGGCAAGATACCAACTGAGAAGTGGAACGACAATTTTCCCTCGGAGCCCATTCGCATCGTCAAGCAATACCCGTTGTTACGTCAAGCGCCGATACTGTTGCCTATACATGTTGATTCCGAAATGTGCGCATACTTTCTGTGTAAACACACAAGCTACGTCCAATACAAAAATTATGTGGGGAAGCTGAAAACATATGCTGATACGGTTGAATACTGTCGTGACTATCACAATTCAACAATCAAAACAGAGTATAATTACCCAGGTTGGTCAGTGCTTTACTGATAAATGAAATTAGTGAACAAACCAAGAGACAATAATGGTACTGAGTGGAATACGGAATGAGCGGTTCAACCATTCAAGTTTAATAATCAATAAGGTACGCACTATTATAAAAGCAAAAGACTAAGCTCCTCACTGTTGCCCACATTCTGGGTGTCGGCCCGTCGTATCAATGTATCGCACGTTCGCGACGATGATAATAACTACTGGGCCCTATCAGACAGGGACAGCAAATTTCCAAACGTTGTGTGCATGCAGGACAACTGGCGATTGATCAATAAAGACGAAATTGGTCATTATGGCGATATCGACTGTCTATGCTGCTTCAACTTTACCACGCGCATTGTTCTATTCATCATAATATGTGAGTTTAGACTCAGTCTGCAACTTTTGGTATCTGGTGAAAGCAACTTGACAAATTATTTAAGGTTGTCTTGCCATCTGCCTACTTGGATCGATCCTGTTATTTTGTTTTTATAAATCAACATTGAACACATAAATACAAATGACACTGTTTTTGATGAGTTTATTTACATCGAATTGATTCAAAGGAAATTAACTTGTTACTTATCGGAACTTGCCATAGAAACCACCCGCTTGATCCATATAGTTCATAATGCCACATTGCGCTTGCATCGGGCGCCCCATTGTCGTGTGCCCATCGGCCACAGTGAACTTGTTCCACGCGCCTGTCATTGAATTGACCAGTGTGTTGCTCGACCCATTTCGAATTAGATCGCCATACGTTTGACGATATAACTTTCCGGCTTTAAACTCAGCATTGGTTGCGTCAATGTTTTGGTTGATGTACTCGCCAAAGAACCAACGTGCGCCAGCAATGTGACAGGAGCGATTCTCAATCTCGGCGTAGCACTTGTCAAAGTTGGGCTGGTACGGCAAGAGATAATCCAGGCCAGCTTGATTGTGCGGTCCCGGACCAGGCATGGCATAACCAAACATGAGGTTGTACGCATTAGTTGACTGACCATAGATGCCCTGGGCAGCGGCCAACTCAATGGGGCAGGTGAAGAGATAAGCATTAACAAATTCGGCAACAGCATCGACACACTCGGTCAGTAATGGTGCAGCTGCACCGTAGGCCATGTTGGGGGCACATGGGAAGGCTTGGAGCACTTGAGGAACAACGGCTGTGGGTAACAGGCCACTGATAAATCCTTGATAACCGGCAAGTGGCAAGACAACATGCTGATTGAATGATTGCCAGAGTGCGGTTTTATTTGCGCCAAAAATGACATCACGCATTTGATCATTGCCGAAGATGCCAACTGACATGGTGGTCGCCTCGTCTGTGGTGACTTCGAGGACCTGGAAACCTTGGCTTGGCTTGTACTGTTTTGCCTGGATGAGTTTGCGGGGCTCCTCCTTCAGCGTTTCACCATCGAAATTGGGTGAAAAGGTCGCTTCCAGCTGGGTCAGCCGATTAGCATCCAGTGCAATCTTTGAGAAAACATTTCCAGCTTGTGTCATGATAGCTTGGAACTGTTGCAGTGGAATCGATTGCAAACAGCCCAAATAGACGCCACTGATCAAATCGGCTTGAAAGTTTTCGGCTGATGTACATTTTAAAATTTCGGTTGCAATGTAGCCATAGCCGTCCATGGCGTCTTTTTCGGGCCAGAAAGCAATTTGACTGGCACTCATGATGATCGAATTATCGAAGTGATCCCACGAGTCCTCATGCGTCACATGGACTGAGACGGCGGCACCACCGGCAGAAGCACCAGCAAGTGTGATATCAGAATCGTCACCGTTGAAGCTGGCAATATTGTCACGGACCCATTTCATCGCCAGGCGTTGATCAAGAAGACCGAAGTTAGTCTTTGGCTGGCCATCGGGACGGAATGGAAAGTACCAGTTGGCGAATGGACCGAGACGGTAGTTCATTTTGACCACGATCAAATCTTGCTCGCTTACAAGTGGTGTCGGGTCTTCATACATGACGTCCATACCACCAAAGTTCCACGTGCCACCATGAATCCATGTGATGACCTTCTTTGCCGCGGCACCATCCTCGAAAGCGGACAATGGCGCAGTCACTTTCAAGTAGAGACAATCCTCTGCCTCTGGCGTGGATCGTGGCAGTGACTTTGCACCAGTAATGACATTTGACGCGACGGGACATGATACCGTCGGGATAGACATGTCATTACTTGATGGCGGATCCGAAGCCGTTGATCGCATAAAACGTTGATGCTCGCCATACTTGATGCCATCGAAGACAATTGCATCACCTTGAACACGGCCAACGGCGGTCGAGTGATCACCAAATTGAGATGACAAGTTGACTTCGCAAGTGACGGCTTTACCGTCGAAGAATGTTTCATACACATCAACAAACTGTTTTTTGAAACTGTCTCGGAAGCGGTTACACTTCTTGCCGTCGCCGTTGAAGAAATCAGTGACAGCATTTGCGTCAGCGGTAAGCGTATCGGCAATGTGACATTTCTTGTTGATGTTGAGACTGAAATCGTGATCAATCTTGTTGACGAAGCAACCCTTTCTCTGCATGGTGATCTTCTTACGGGCCATTTTCTTGTGCAGTGCACGCGTTTTCCGCCTCAACAATTTCTTGTTATCAACACGAGCCAGGCCCATGTCGTTGTAGCGACTCGCTAGGGCCGACAAGGCATCGTCGAAGCTGGTCTGCGCAGCGGCCAAAGCTGACGCACTGAGTACTGTGAGCAGTTTCATTCTTAGAGTCTTTTGTATAGAAACTCTCTAGAAACAGAATAGACCTGAAAGTTGGTCTACTGATTGTTTTATATCATCCGGAGGGTACGCTGCATATGAAAAACCAGTCTAGGTGGTGCTACAGGATGGTGGTGTATCTTGATAGTGATGTTGACGCAGAACTATTTTAAAACACCGCCAAGTCCATGTTTACAACAAAAACACGCTCAGTAAGTCGAGTACTTTCTAATTCACGTTTGTTGGGTTGCCTCTCAGTCATCACGAAAATTATATTCATGCAAATATGTTTACATTATACAGAAGATTGTAAAAGAACCTTTTGAGTTTCCAGTTACAAAAATTGGGTGGAGCACAATCAGTTCATCCCAAGACGTATATGATCAATCTCAATGTTTCCATTCTTGAAAGAGCAGCACTATTTCGCGCCCCTAGACTGGGTAGACTGAGAGCTACTATGATGGTGGCCTTGTTTCTCATTTGAACGCCCATCTGTTACGAAATTGGGTAATAAAGCAGCATGTTAACAAGTTGACGTTAATGAGGCTAAGTATCATATTATATGATTCATATAGTCTTTCGCAGTTCAATTATGATACTGGTAAGGTACTTTAGACTAACAAGAAAAGGCTGTGCCGAATATTAGTGTTTATCCGCAAACTTCACCACACCCTTGCCTACTTATTCATGTATCGGGCAAAGTCAAGAGACATTTAGTTTTCAAGTTTTGCACGTTTCACGTTCATGATCCATGGTTGTGACCCAGTGAACAGCATCTCACCCTAGGACCAATCAATTCAGATTTTCCAAGGCCATGCATGGGTCACTCCCCATCCATGGACAACGACAGTCACTCAATACCAGAAAGACGGGTAAAATTTTCTTGAAAAATTATGCTTCAAAACCACCAACGTAACAGACTTGATAAAGAGACGTCTACGACGTATGAAAAAAATCTGGAAATTCAACACAGGACAATATACATAATAACGTTAAACAGCAGTGCTTAACACTGGCAAATAGACGCAAGATAGTAGAATTGACGTCAAACTCATTATCTTGACATAAAAAAGTACTGCTGAAAAAGACCCCCGCGGGGCCACCCTGCCCTCCGGTATTGTATGAAAGACTCACAATCAACATTTCATCGCCGTACCATCCAAGGTTAAATTCACGACCTCCGTTATTCGTTGCCGAAATGCGTCGCAACAGCGTAATACCATTACCCGTCCGATAATGACAGCGATCAGCTGCGGGTGGATTAGTGGCCTGTGCATTTTGTGCTATAAATGACGTCAAATGGTCTTTCTGGGAAATAAAGTAATGAGTTCTGGACAGGAGTTCAAACTTTTTCGTTTCGGTCAAACTGTGTTTTCCAAATTCATGCTGACAAACGGGAAGGTCACTTTTGTTTCAACTTAGCTCTTATTCTCAGATTTCATTCTATCGATTTACTTTATCACATTTTTTTCTTATTTGTGATCAGTTGAAGGTCGTTTCTTTGAGACTTAATAGTATACAGTAGTCGTGTTATCATCAGTATGGTCACATTTGTTTCATTTGAACTGTGTTTGTATCTATCATAAGATATGACTTGAGTCCTATTGTAGCACATGTATAAGGGTTACATGTAAGATGTTACATGTTAACATCAATTGGTACATGTTACATGTAAGTAACGTGTTGTTGAATTTATACTCTCTTCTGGGCTCACTCAAGACGAGGAAAATTAAGGTATTTATAAACATTTTTAGGTCTAGGGGAATTTTTGTCAGTATTAGTGTTCAACTTGGCATAATTTTTTTCCGATGAACTCAAATTGAAACATCAGGCACGGTCAGCATGGTAAGTGTAAAATTTCACACGAAAATCTAAACCGCCAAGGTCGGTGTTCTATTGTGTCGAGGCCGAATTCCAGTTTTCATCAAAAGTGTAAGAGAGATGATCATTTTCAGTGTCAAGGGGTTATGAGACATGACATGTCATGACATGGGGCCCCAGGAAAAAAAATCTGAACTTTGAAAACTATCCTCTAGTGGCTTATCTGTTACAGCGCTGAGATTGATGTGTGGATCTTTCTAGAAATCTGAACAACCTCATCAAACAAAAGCAATTATATAAAAGCAATCGCGTCGACCTGAAGCAGATTAAAGTTTGAACTCTTTAAAATCAAAAGATAAAAAACGATGTGGCTGCTCCAAGTAACCTTCTTCACTCTTCTCATCACCGCACTGACGATAAAACTGTTCAAGTTCATCGTTGCCGCACAGTTCCTGTCTTATTTCCCCCAGGCCGATTTTACTCACGAGCCATTGGGAAAGGAACCGAATCGACTCTTGTGGCTGAAGCGCCTCGTCTTTGGTCATTTGATTGATTTCGGTCAAGGATCAGGTAATTATTAATGTAAATTGAAAGTTACTAAAACATAGTACCAGGCGCCAATGACGCCGCCTTCAAGTGGCGATCGAAACAAATCCAGCAATGTGGTGCACATGTGATTCGTTTCTTCTACAAATCCATTCTGGTTGTTTATGATCCATCCACAATCACCTACTTGTCGAATCTGGATCAGAATGTACTGGCCAAATCGGGTACATTTAAACGCATCTTTGACCATACAATGCGAGATGGCATCTTGTTCCAAGAGGGCGACAAGTGGAAGCAAATGCGACGTTTGTTTGAGCCATTCTCCCACACAGCACGACTACGCTTGTATCACGATCATTTCAAGCAGTTAACAACGAAAATGCTGGCGAAATGGGAAGCGAGGTCAAATAAGGAGTCCTTCACTATTGATCAAGATCTGCAATCATTGACGCTGAACACATTCATGCGGTCAATTCTTGGCATTGATTTCGACCTAAGTGAGAGCAAAAGTGGCCTGGCCGATGCCTTCATCGCCATTTCAAAAGACATGTCCATGCCCAAGAATTTCGCGGACTTGATCACGTCAATACCGCTGTTCAAGCGTTTTACGCAACATGGGCGCGAGTTGAAACAGGCTCAAAAATTGCGCAAACTCTTCATCGATCAAATTCTGGATAGTAATGTAAAAGAGGGTAACGATGACGAGCAATGTTTCAATCCAAAAACACTGGTCCACTATTTGAAGGAGAGTGGCATGAGCCGCGAGCACATCGCTGCAAATGTGTTCACTTTTCTCTTGGCGGGACACGAGACGAACAAGTCAACATTGAACTGGGCCCTGTTTGAATTGGGTCGTCGAGCCGATTTGCAAGAGCGTTTATATGCCGAAATCAAACACAAACGTGCTCAGAAGACATCGTACGCGGATGTGTTTAGTGTGTCAAACCACGAGACCGATTCACTACTTGCCTCGTTCATCATGGAGGTCCAACGTTTCTACTGTGTTGCACCTGAAATCGTCCCACGGAAACTGAATCAATCAATCACACTGCCCAGTGGGCAATCTATCCCCGCCGGGACGACATTCATGTTTGGCATTTGGGAGACGCATCACAATCCGTTCGTTTGGACCGAGCCCGACCTGTTTGATGCGGCTCGATTTTTAAAGACAAAATTACAGCCAAATCAGTTCATCCCATTCTCGGCGGGTCAACGCAAATGCATTGGCTACAAGTATGCAATTGTTCAGCTGCGAACAGTGCTGACATTGCTGATTGAAAAGTACAAAATCGAGCTCGATCGCGAGCATGAGACGGAAATGACGCGAATAATGACGATGAACCCGTCAAATGGCATCAAAATTCGAATTGTCAAGCGATGAGAGCGAATAATTCATTTATTTATATGTTAAACCGAGCGCATCAAAAAACTGTTAGTTTCAACAATCAGTTCCCTTTATTGTATAATATTGTTTTGGTTTGATGAGGATGTCATGGAAAAATGTACAAATGAAATAAACTGGTTTTCGGAGCCACTTCAAATACTTGTTTTTTGTTTCAATTTTGATAGAACTTACGAATCGTAATTGACTTTATTTGACTTTTATACAGGTTATCTTTGGTTTACACATCATTCGTTGCATTATGTTCATTGCTTCTAATTTGTCAAACTTGCCATTGGGTAATTTTGGCAGTAGTTTGTCGGTTAGAAAGAGTTTAAAGCGAAACTTTTCACGTTCAAAGTTGTCACCCAGAAATCTCTGTATTTCTTGATGTGTTGAGCTAATAAAAAAGATTTATTTCCGTGTTAATATGAAAAGGCCTACCTTGTATTAACCAATAAATAAATTTCATCAATGCCCGTTGACATTTCATACCGTTGCACTATTACTTCACGCACCGCGCTACACTGATGAATGATCGACACTACTGTATTCGAGCTCACATTTGTCAAGTCGCCAAGTGTAATTGTGTCGGTCTTGCGCCCGACAAAATGTAAATATCCTTCTTCATCGAGTACACCTTAAAATTAAGAGAGTTAGTTTATTTTCGACTGAACACACGCTATCACCCTGATCATTTGTATGAATCCATTTGATGGGCTTCGATCCACGATCACACAAATAGTTGATCATTTGATTTGGACTGTGAATGACAATTTCGCCAATTGTGCCACTTGGTTGCTCTTCGCCATGATCATTGATGATTTTAATTTTTATATCATCGTCAATAACTTTCCGTCCGACCGTGGTGCGTTGTTTCGCCTGTGGACTGAAGTGACCACACTCGAAAATCAAGCCGCCGGCCTCGGTGCACCCATAGCCCGATGAAATGATTGGATACTGGGCGTACGCATACGAGTGGTGAGCACGGAATCTCTCGCGAACTTTGTCATACATTGTCGGCGTCAGCACTGTGCCCCCTGTTCGGATTCGTTTTAAAAACGACATGTCATATTTGGCGAAGTCGCTCTCAATCGTCAATTGAATCAGGGCGGGCACGTAGAAAAATATGCACAATGTGCGATACTGTGCTTTCGGATGGGCTTACGGGCCATAATACGGCTTACAAATCTAGTTAAGCTTGAATCACTGGAGAGCCCTGGCTAAAATGCGACACCACGATTTTGGTCGGTCAATGTCGACAAAGAGTATGGTGATGCTTGATGGCGAGTTTGTGATATGAAGGAAGAAGTACATTAACGCATAGCCATTGAAGTTTGACGTCAGTCCAATACAAAAGTGACGCAACTCGCACAATAAACGCGTTGCCTCTAGTCGGCCTAGCGCCTCGACATAGCCGACATTATCCTGATACTCGAGCCGATCGCGCATGATTTTATTCCCGTACATCATTGTCTTCGGTGGTCCAGTCGAGCCTGACGAGAAGTTGTACGTCAGTATCGTTTGCTTATTAGCTACTGATTCGTAGTCATAAATTCGCTTTCGTATTTCGTCGCTTTCCATGGGTTTATGCGTGTGTGTTTGTGAATTTGCAATGAATAATAAGAATAAAGTCAAAAGTGATGACTTCAAATCCTGTCTAAGGGACATCTTAAACCCAAGGCTGACTGCGCCCTCAACTGTATCACGCTTCAAGTGAATGACTCTGACTATAAACGTTCAATGTCACAAAAGTTTGCAAATAGACGCTGTTTGCTCAGGGTGCAAAAGTTTCGACACATACATTTCAAAGTTACTACGTCTGTTCCTGTCTCATCCATCACTGTCACCGCCTCACTCGAGCCATAAATAAATACCAACTCCAAGCCAGGTCGCGATTGAATGGTGAGCTTGTCCTGAGTGGCGGGATTAGCCGTGTAAACTTCGTCAAAGAAAAACGCATCCCGTTAATGTCGTTCTCGCTCAAAATCCTTGAGATAATCGGCATCGATGATGATTGTTTTGTAGTTAAAATCAAGTGAATAAAATTTCGAATTCAGCTTCGCATCAACGCAACATGACGTTGAGCCGATCATGGTGCAGGCAAGAAAAGCGGCGCATGAGAATTTCGTCAAACGCCCAATGACGACAATGTCACTGCCGTTGGCGTTGCACTGTTCAAGGTCGAAGTTAGAACTTTGTTTAAATCTCATCTGAAACTGTCCAAGGACGTCAAGCTCACCTCCATCAATTCATTCGCTATGATCAGACTCATTGCGTACACATCGGACAGAGTGCACCGGCGCTCGTCTTCTTCCCCAAAAACGTACGCATGCTTGTTATGTTTTTGTCTGATGCACTTTAAATCACACCATAGAGTTCAGGATGAAGACCTAAGCGAACTCACCGTTGATGCCTTCCAAAAGCGCATATCTCTGAATATTACAGTTGGTGTATTCACTGCATCGCTAGTTTCTACGTCTATAAGCGTTTCTATAGTTAGTGCATGTTTAGTGAACCATAGATCACCCTATGTGGCGAAACTTGTGAATCAATATAATTACATAACTCTCAAACACTTTTTTCTCTCTAATCACGTACTCGATTTGTTGGTCCCCGTAATTATGCAGTTTCAAACACGTCTTTATGACCACGTGTTAAACAGAGGCGGAGTTCAGATAAACACCTCCAAAAACAAATGAAATAAAGAAATTCACGGGGAGGCTGTCCATTGCCAAGTCTTCAAAATGTTATTATGCATAATCTCTGCTGTTTGAAGCTGCTGCTTTGAGCAAGAGTCTAATGGAAATTCAGTTCGATTTCGTTCACGTCTCACTGAATTATATCGTCGGAAGTAGTATACTACTGCAGGAGGACAACCTAAACGAGCAAAGTAAACGTGTGGGCTTAGAAAAATTTACTCCTAGTGACAAGGGCGTGGCCCGTACGTGACATTTGGCGAAACAATAACCAGTAATAACTTCTCAATGTCGACTCTTTTTAAATCTCTTGTTTATGAATGAAGTAAGTTCTCGCAACGAACGCATGGGTCAGTTAAGGCCAACTTGGCATTTGTCCAGCGTTCATATAATATTATATAATATACAATTTGTGACCCGTCATAGACACGCTTTCATATCAACATAGAATTGTTGTTGACTCCGTCAAGAAAATATTCACTACCCCTAGGTTACCCGAGTAACGCTTAGGTATTCAAATAAATAACTAAATATTCCGACTTGATATGGTATTCAGTGTCTCTTTGTTTCAGTTTGACCTTCATTATAAAAAACTTTATATGAAGTACTTTAGCTAATGTGCCCTCAAGGCTTGAAGCTTGAGCTGTGTGCTCTGATAAAAGCCAAGCTTAATAAGTTTGGCGGTACGTTACTTAGAATTGCATTCGGATGTCAAAAATTGTCCCCCAAAAATTTATCCATTTTCGAAAAGTCTTAACCGGTCATATTATATGACTTATATATTAAATACACTAGAAGTATCCTAAAATTGACTCATTTTTCATAATCGACTTACTTTTGGGTAGGTCAACTTTTGGCATCCGACTAAAGATGTTGTGGACCGCGCGTCCCGAAGTTGTGGAACGCGCCGGATTAATCCTTCTATGATTTTTTTATTTCTAAGGCAAATAAACTAAAAACTTTTATAAACTTTACCACGCTTACTAACCGTCAGGCCCCATCGCAACGAGTTATTTTTGTATGGTGGGGCGCTGTGATACGATTGGTTGGTAAGTAACTTTCCGCGTTAACCTTGAGTCCAGCGGTGAAGTCGATTACCTACTAGTAGCCAAAAGATAGTTGAGCTTCCAGTATCTTAAAACGTGACAACCAAGATTGACTGTAGGCATAATGCTAATTTAGCTTCTAGCAATATGAAACTCACTGACTGGCTTGGAAATTAATGACTGTGTCTAAGTAAAAGGCATACTTATCATCAGTGAAAACTACACGTGTGATTACGATATGCAATTAGCAACACTTGCGAAAAAAATATTTGAAGTTCCCTTTTATATCCCCGAAGTAGGGGGTCGATGTGATAGAGATCTAACTAAGTTACCTAGTTGTGGACCCCTTTTGTGTCAATGCATTAGGACAAAGTGAGTACTGGTCACGGCTGCGTGCACATAGAACAAAAAAATTGCACTATCGATCGCTAAGCCAAGGCGCTTACTTATGTTTACTTCCCCTCCCGCTGTTCCACTGGGCTAACTGTAGCTTGTCAGAGGGGAAATCTTGGCAAACGGACCCGATATTCGGAATACTCACATGATTTCCAGCTTAAGGGTCGCCAGACGGGTCTGTTTGGACCACCCTACTGTAAGTTAGCTTACTGTACATCCTACGATCATTTTGACTTCGGAATCGGCTTCTACATGTCGAGTTTGGTCTAGTGTCAAACTTTGAAGGCGTTGTGATAAGGGAATGAGTGCTTTTCTAAAAAGGGGCTTATGAACTTGAGTCACGAAACAAAAAGTTGATTCGAAACACGTGGTCGAGAAATCGGTACCCTGCCTAGCACTCAGGTACTCGCTACGGTACCCGTAAGCCAATCCTCATCCCTTTGTTCCTACCCCCTCCCAGACACCTCTCCGAAAAGTGAATCGTTGGAGGTTTGGGCCACACTCGTGAATCGTTGGAGGTTTGGGCCACACTCGTGACAAGCATGTTACCCTGGATAATGTCCGCTCGCCTTTTGATCGATTGCACTTGGCGTTTAATGACAAGACGAACTTGAATGGCTCCGAATGTTATCGGTCAATTGGCGAGGGGACATTGTCCAGGGTAAAACGCTGGTCACATGCTAGTTAATTGACAACTTTGGTAAAATTCGGACAACTGGGCTGTCACAATTCTACCGAATAAACATTTACTGCTGAATACTGCTGAATACAACTAAATCTGGATCTGTATAAATAGTTCGACAACCTAGAAATATGACACAAACACAACAATGAAAGTCGCAATTTTTCTTATAATGCTCCTGCTTAAGGAAACAAGCGCTGGATGGAAACAAGCGCTCATGGACTTGGGGTGATTCTAACTAAACTACCAGTTAATTGCATACATATTAGTGATTTTGGTGAGGAACAACGTGGCTCGCAAAGAAATCGCCAAAAATGGCGCAAACAACGCATCGAGTTGAGTAGGGTGTATCAATTGACGTTTGGTCGGTAAAATGTAACGACTTAAATAATTGTATCCCAATAAAAATAAGTGTGTTTACAAAGAGTTTCTCCACTTTTATGTTGACTTCAAATAGCGACCATATAAGCCAGGTTTTCCCGCATTTTTACAAATAAACAGGTACAGCTGTGCATTGGAATTTATAAAACGCTGACCTGTAGATGTGAATAAATTGTATGTATGTTTATCTGTTCCTTTCCGCCCTTAAAAATACTAACGCCTTCTCTCGTTTTTCTAACGAGTCTCTTCTGAGAAGAATTCCCAAATATTATTTTGGTCGCATTGACATGTGAGTCAATGACACTTGGTCAAAGCAAGTTGAATAGGAAGGCTCACAGCTGTAACAGCGAGATAACAATAATTGTGTCAATTATGCATGGACCATGGATCAAGTTCTAATATAAGGTATTATATTATGTAAATTCCCAGATTAACGTCTATTGTCAAATAATATCAGTATAAAAATTCAATTTATATTCCACTGAAGCACTATTACACAGATATTTATTACGATTTACCCGGCTCCGCCATTTCAGCTAAATTGGCTGGTCAGAGGATAACATGCTGAACTCTGGGTCACACCCTAAAGATACACTATTTTAAAAATTAATTTAAATAGTCTATTTAAATTTATTTTTATTTTTATCTCATCGGCAGTGCCCGTTTTGATGGTTTTCCTCAGCGATGACATGATGATGATCAATTAATTCAAGTGCACGGGCGTTGCGCCCCTCCTTGTCGCGATTGTAGAGATAGGCGAAATGGGAGACGATCACTGGTATTGGGAAGGAGATGCAAAACAAACCAATTATCGTGCACGACGAGCCAATCATTTTGCCCATGTTCGTGATGGGGACAAATTCACTTTGATTAATAAATCTGTGTTTCAATTAGTTTTTTTATATATTAATTTACCGATAGCCCATCGTGTTCATTGTAAAGAGGGCCCAGTAGGCCGAAATCGGAATTGATTCGAATGGCGAATCTGGCATGTCGGACTCGGCGTGGTACATAAAAGCGCCGAATATAATCGAAAACATAATCTGCATTGAGAGCAGTTCCAGCAGCACATACTTCGACTGAACAATGGTCGTCGTCAGTATGCGCAGTCCGCGGCTGAATTTGAAAAGCAAGTGTTTTTGATAACTCTTTTTAACCCCACTGACCTGTGGCGACAGAGCTTGAACAAGCGTGCTACGCACAACAATCGCGTTTTGTGCATTATTGATATTAGAAAGTGTCGACCCGGACTGACCAATGGTTTTCGAATTTTCTTTAAAGTTCAATCAAGTTGACAAAAAACGCTGAAAACCAAAAGTGCCCATACTGCTGTATGGCGAGGGAACGCGTCAAGGCATACGTCAGATAGATCAGTAGATCGAGCAAATCGATTATATTGAGAAAGTCGACCAAAAACGCAATTTTCTTGTCGCAACACAATAGCCGCGTGAATAGCTCACAGCCAAAGTACATCGACGTCACTGATTCAAAGACAAAGGCCAGGCCAGTGATGTCGCGCTGGAGATGCTTGTCAAGTGTGCATTTCTGACCCGAGTTACAATTTTGACGCAGCACGGGCAGTGTTTCAAAGCAAAACATGAACACGGAAATGACAATTAGGATCGTATTGAAGTAGTGAAAGTACCGCGCCCCCCTCGACGATTTAGGCACCTCCAAAAAGTGCCAAATCTTGTAGCGTAGTGGGGTGGTGCCATCACATGGGGGTATGTCACACTGTATGCCCTCGGTCTTTAAATATTCGACCAGGATTGACTTCGGAAAGCGATAAAACTTTAACTCCTCGATAAATATATCAAGCTCAAGAGCGGGATTTGATTATATGTGGGATTAAAGGCCAAGTGGCCAAAATAATGACCAAAACCCGGAATATCACTGGGACGGTACAGTGCGTGACCATTCTCGTACACTTCAATGACCGCTTCAAAGGTCGCCTTGTGTCGATCAAGAAAGAACTCGTTCCGCCTCAAATCGTAGAACACGTTCCGCTGACGCGACGAGCCCAAAAATGAGTTTGGCAATTGACTCAGTGATTTCTCACTCAGCAAGTAGTGCGAGCCCGACACGTTGAACTTGAGCTCGTTTTTTGAATCGTTACTTTTTGACGGGCGAAAACGTTTATTTTGACAGTTTTTAATATGCCAATAATGCAATTTCAATGTTCGCCGACCCTGAGCGCATGCACGGATTTGGTTCGATACGGTTTACTACGAGTTGAATGAAGAGACTAAAGTAGTAAACTAACTAACCGTGATTTGACGGATTCGGGCTGTAACGAGCCAAATGTACATGGCAGCACGTTCATTTGTTTTCTTCGATTTTTCTCTAGTCTAAATATGAGACAATTGCGGCATGAAAACGACATGAAACGCAAGAAGACGGACTCGAATTAGATGGCGCACAAGGTCATGAACAACTTGTTCGGCATGTTCTCCTGGTCACCCATTGGAGTGTCTCTTTCTCTTTGATTTGGAGTATTCAGAATAAAACACGTCATAAGTCGATAGTCTCCATTCATATAGTAGGAGTACGCTGAAAAAAAGATTATCCAGCGACTGGATCGCCACTTATCCTTGCAGGCTCTCTATCCTACTTTCAGACTAAATGCGTCGACCAGGTCGCGCCGAAATTGACCAAGTTCATTTAAGCAGTTCGATCATCCGTCTTTTGTGGCGGCTCTCGCGGCACCGGGGTCACAGATTAACCTCGGATTGCTTTTGCCACAAGCGCCCGATTTGGCGGCTGAAAACGATCGAGACGGGTATCATTGGAGCGGCGCGTGTTTTGACTGATTGATGAAAAAGGCAATTAGTGTAAAGCCAAATGGCGTGAAAACAGAAAACAATTAATGTTTGTGTGTGTTTAGTCCCATGGGGCGTTACACTTCAAAGTGGTGACTGGAGAATTCGCCTAAATACAGTTTTAAGTTGAGGTTCCTGTTATTGAACTCTTTCTAGTTCGTTTTGGAAGTATACAGTTCCTTAAGTTGGTTTACAGAGCGTGTTACAATCATAGTTATGAGAAAAACTAAATTTGGATTCCTTTTCCTGACAAGAGGCTTCAGATAAATGACGGAAGCACTTTTAAGTTTCAAAATCCTAACATTTCAATGACGTTTATATAAAGACACAGTTATTCTCAGCAAATAAAGATGCGTTCCGTTAATGTAAATACTCGTACAGCTTATTACGAAGTGTCTTAATCATTTAGGCAAGATAAGCATGACAGTCACAGAGGTCAGCAAGTCGCGGCGACTGCTCAATATAGCTCTCGCCACGACATTTGGACTATGTTTAATTGGGACAGTAGTCGGTATACCACTCGCTATGACGTTTGCAAATGGCGGCAAAGAGTCGACGACCACCACTTTACCAGTAACGTCCAGTGAAACGTCAACTCTTGCGACGACGACTACGAAAAAAGCTACTAGTACATCCAAGTCAAGTACGACTACAACGACGACTACGGCCAAGACAACATCGATTACGACGACGACAACGACGACCAGCACCACCACTCCCACAACAGAAAGTACAACCACGACGCCGGCCGGCTGGGAGGGCTGGCTTGAGTGGACAGAATGGTCTGACTGCAGTTCTACTTGTGGCCCCGGGCAAGTGTCTCGTTCTCGCGTGTGTGTTTCTTACTCAGGCAATGAAGCAATCGTATGCGATGGATACACTGGATCAGACGGGCTCGATGTACAGGAGTGTCAACTTGTTGTGTGTACAAGTGGCGCCGAAATGGTGACGAGTGAAACGGCGAAAGCTCAAGAGGCTGGCGTGGAGGACAATCTGTTCCTGGGTCGCTATGCACAATCGGTGACATTGAATGGAGAGACAGTCAATGCGGAAAACTCAGACAGTATCGGCTATGGAACATGGAGAATGACTGATGCTCAATTCACTGAAATTTTACCCATGACAAACGTCGTCAAACGTATTAACTCCATTACCAACAACTTAATCTCCAATGTCAATGTAAGTTATTCTACAAACAGATTTGCCTGCTAACTCTATTTGATTAAGTTTGTGTGTGGAACGGAACTAGAGGAAGTCAGCCTCGACCAGGCAACGGAACTTGCTCAAACAAAACCATGTTTCTCAATGATGGCCTTGACCACGTTGCTTGTGGTTCGAAATCATTATCCCGTGCCGCTTGATTTTAAAGAACAGGAGTCGATATTGTCGGAGCTATCGGATCAAATTGAAATGCCCTTTGAAGACGTACTCGAAGAAGAGCTTGACACAATTCAAAACAGTTGTTTACAATCAGACATTGACTTTGCTTTTGTCATTGATTCATCCGGATCTGTGACATCAACCAATTGGGCAATCACAATGCAAATGATCGGAGAAAACTGGATCAAGGAAATCCTTGTGCCAAATGGCTCAAAAACATGTGGCAATCATGTTGCCGGGCGTTGGTATGCCACCGAAACTGAACGTTTCCATGACTTTGAGCCACCACCAAAAGATGTTTATGCTGGCTATAAAAGCTATGCCGATTACGTTGCTGATATATTCATCAATGTCCCATTTAATGGTGGCGGGACCGATACAGCCAGGGCATTGAAGGAAACACGCCAGAATGATATACCAATGGCGCGTAAAGACGGGCTGAAGTATGTGATGGTTTTCACTGACGGTGCGTCAAACGATGCCGATGCGACCACAGAGGAAGCAAAAAAATTGCATGGTGTCGTCAATCGAACATATGCACTTGGCATTGGGGATGGGATCAACATGGACGAGCTTTACCGCATCGGATCAAACGACGAATATGTTGCGCGAATGACTGATTTCAGTGATTTGAAAGCGTTCGTGCGTAAGTTCATCATTGAGCAGGATGGATGCGAGTCGACAAACAAACAGGCGTACCGTGCCGTTGACTTAGATAAAATGAAGCATTACGGCATGTCACATCAAACGGCGAAGAAATTGAACGGCCAGATCAACACAGAATGCACTCAGTCTACCTTGTGTCCGTATGAAGATGAACGTGAACGAAAAGATTCCTGTGCAAAGTGTTCCGCCGACATTGGTTTATTACTGTTTTTAACCTTTGTATTAACTTCTTATTCTTTGAAGCCAAACTACACAAACCACTTCTGATGCAAATCAGTGACAATGTGACCGAGGCAGCGTCAGCGACATGTTTCCCACCTGAAATCATTCTCGCCTTGGTGTCGCGATTGTCAATCGAAAATGGCGCTTTCGTTGAATCAAACAATGGATGGCGTCAATGCACGTTGAAATCCTTGGAATGGGACGAATGCTATGGTCTTATGCATGTGCCGCGATCGAAGGGCGCCGACGATTCACTAGGGGTGGACTCGATCGAGCACTTCGTCAATGGATTGAGCCATGTGATCAAGTTGACGGGTGAAATAACGAGCAAGTTCACATCATATTCAGTCCCAACACAAACGCGCGGTGCAATTGCCGCTTATGATGCTGGTTTATCAACAGTCAAAGATAAAAGTGAGAATTGAGACGTTTTATCAAACTAAAACATACACATACAATTATAGACTATATTGACATGGAAACAACCAACGGCGATTTCTCCGCTGATATTTTGGCCCGTGCACAGCAGATTGCCACTTACATTTATTAAACTTGAATAAATAAATTAAAACTCCGGAAAAGATAGGGCCGCTTGTTAAACTTTTGGGTTTTCTGCGGAATCAACTCGCGGGATCAATTGAAGTTCTTGGTTATCGTAAGCCTTCTTGTGTCAACCAGTGTAAACAGTTTGAATAACAATATGTTCAGTGTAGTTGTTTATTTCTAACTTGATGAAAAATATAGGGCAGATTATTGTATTTTTAAAGTGTTTTTCGTTGACATGAGCGTTAGATTGTATCAGGAAAAGTATATGTGTTCAATCATAAACGTAGAATTCCATGCCATTTATGGTCATCGTTTTCTGGCGGACTTTAATCGGTTCTTTCTTTGTCAAGCGAATCATGTTGATCTCGTGGCCTGGGTCATAAACAGCGAATACGCCTTCCAACTTGCGTTGCAGTTGCCGTGACTTTATCTGCACTGGCTGATGAAAATGGACACGGGCAAATGCTGAGGAAACGAACAGTATCAGGCGAAGGCGCATTGTTTGAATGGAGGATTTATATACTAAATTGTATTTTTTTCTGTCTGATAAAATCCACGTAGTTTGGCTCATTTTATATCGAATATAATTGACTTTATTATATAAATATAATTGATATTCCCAAGAGCTTAATTAGTCACATTTTACGATCTCAGAATTTACGCTCTCAGACTTTACGCTCTCAGACTTTACGCTCTCACACGTTACGCTCACACGCATAAGTTATAATCATGCTTTATTGCATACCGCAAAAGTAACTCTGTATGAAAAGACTTTACAGTGAAGTATACTGATTATTTATATTGTCATGTCACCAGTCACATAATCGCGAATCCCGTCTTGATCATTCTTCTCAGATGAAAACGTTTATGCAGATAAGAATATGAGTGGATTTTCGTTGATGACAGTGCAAATTTTATTATGGACATCAATTATGGATATCCCACTCGAAGATTTCTCCCTCTCACCTTTTCTTGACAAGTTTGACTGGTCAACTCGTCATTTTTTGACGAGCTCGAAAAAACTAGGTCGTCACTGATCAACTCGTCATAACGAGCTCCCAAAAAAAGACTCGTCAAACGTCAACTCGTCATGACGAGTAGCTGATTATGACGAGCTCGACGAGTGACAAGTTGACGAGTGACGAGCTGACTAGTCATGACGAGTGACGAGTTGACGAGCAGCACTGCCATCTCTGAGTTGCTAAAGCTGAAAAGTCTCCCAATTTAGGGCTCTGTAGGACAAGTCTAAGGTGCCGATAACTTATCGGCGATAAGTCCAGTTTACGACGTAAAAGGACGATTAGTCCCCTCAGCGCCAGCGCCAGTCAAATTGTTAAATGCGGCTTTTAACGCTTTTTCATTCATTTTTTGTTCAATTGTTCTCCATAAATATAATCATAACAATAACTGCGAGGCTGGCGGCGATTTAACGATTACGACGAGGTCTAATCAGTCTAGGCAAACGCTCGTTAATTTATTAAACGATAACTTAGCATAGTCAAGTTATCAAAACATCTCGTGTTTCAACGTTTTATTGCTCCATCTGACGTTTCAAAAAGTCGCCAAACTCTAGCTACCTACATACAAGTCATTGACCATGTGCGTGTGTGATTTTATTTCGGGGTTATGAAGATAAGTCGAGTGCCTGAATCAAAAACGAGAGCATAAATGAGCCACTTGAAAAACATTACCGAGTTATGCTTGCTGGTGATTGTTTTGGTATGTTTGCAATTGATCACAACAGAGAAACAATATTTACATGCAGTCCAGCGGACACTGACGCGCACGGATAGTAAGCAAGAGACAGATGAGAATTACACTAGTCAAATGCTCGATCCGGATGACCCGGCGACAGATGACACTGACATTCGCAATACCGATGACTTTACCGAGCGTGTAATGAAGCAACGAGCGCGTATAAGGCGACACGGGTGCCATTACATTAAACTGATCAATGATCTGATTGAGTCAAACGCTGGGCTTGACGAGCTCATGTCATTCCATCGCGCCATTTACGAGTTAAAGCAACCGGCAAATTACGATCGAGCGGGCAGCTGTCGTCCACCCTTCCTGAACACATCATCACTGCGGACGTTGGATAAGCCGTGGAATATTTTGATTTGTTTACCGCCCAAATGTGGCACCACCAATTGGCAACGAGCGATGACGGTGTTAAAGATGAATTACCCCGCCGATTTAGACGTGAAAGAGGGTGATATTAAACCCGAGGACTTGACTGCGCCAAAGTTGTACAAAGAACTTGACACGTTTATCGTGTCTAAAGATAACAAACCACGACAACGAGAAATTGATGCGACATTCACGAAAATATTAAATGGTCGCAATCCATTCACGCGTCTGTTCTCGGCTTGGAATGACAAATCACGGAGTTATCTCTATCCGAATGGCTCCTTACTGCCAAACACCACGAAAAACTGGGCCGAGGCGCACGAAATTGAGCATGACTTCCATCGACGCTATCACTTGGCCTGGCGTGTTTTCGAAAAAGAAGGCGCGCAACGAGGACGAAATGTCTCGTGGCCTGCCTTTGTCGAGTATGTGGCGGCTAATCCAGGTTCTGTTCTTCTAAAAGAAATGATAAACAAATTCGAAATTAAAGGTGATGCAGCGATGAATTCGCATTGGAAAACACAATATCACCAATGTCGCATTTGCCACTTTGACTATGATTATATAACACATTTGGAGAATAATCAACAAGAGTCACAATACATTCTGCGACAGTTGAACATTGAAACGAAAACTCACATACCCGGAAAGTATAGCTGGTCGCCGGCGTCAAAGGACGAGTTAAACTGGCAGGTGATACCGCGCAAGACGGCGATTGACGTTTATCGTCATTACTTTGCCGATTTTGGTACGTTATACAACTTTGATTTAATAAACTTAATTATTATCAAGTCCTTCTCGGCTACTCGCCAAATGATGTGATGCGATTTATTGATTCGACTGATCACACACGTGACGGGGCCAGTGAGCAACAGAGAAGTCAATCACGTGATCATCTCTTAGAGCTTAGAAGGAGTTACTTCAAGAATAATCAAGATTTTTACTGTCACTGAAACACGTTCACTGTAATACAATTCACTGTGATACAATGCCAAACACAATGAATAATAGTTCTTCTTGCACTAATGTTTATTAAAGTAAATTATTTGGCCGACGTGCGCACCATGGTGTTGCCCTTGCCCGAGTAGGTCTCGACGAACTTGCCGCCCGCGATCTCCATTGTGATTGAGATGTCCTTGACGGTGGCGGTGCACTTGTCACCGGCACGTGCGATGTTGACCTTGTCATGTTTAGTTTCACGGAAAATTAGCGTTTAAATTTTACCTTGAACGTGTTGCCAAGGGGCCCGGTCAAATCGGAATCCTGGCCAAACGTGATCAAATTGTCCGAGACGACCTTGGCCTCACTAAAAATATAATCAGTTGAATAGCAATGACCACGTTGTAAACTCACCCGCCGGCTTCCAAACGACGCACAATTTTAAGCGTCGCCCCATTATCGGTCATCTCGGTGAACATATCGGCAGCGGCGGCCTTGGCCAGTTTCTCCTTGTTCTCCGGCTTTGGATCATAAGCCATAAAAAAGGCCTCGGCCCCGGTCACTGACTCTTTCTTCCACGTTCCGCTGAATGCCATGTTCGAAGTTTGATGAATTTAAAGTGAGATGTGTCGTCGATTTTATACGAAGCCGTTGAGTATAAAGTTGAGTGTTAAACGAGATTTACGCCTCCGGTTTAAATACAATGGGCCAAATGATGCTGTAAAGTCCACATTATAGCAGGTCGATGCACCCTGTTCCGTTTGGCGCCATTTTTGGTCTGCGCCAGGGCAAGGTATTTCGTTTCGTTTTTGGTCTTATCAAAATATGGTCCCGGTTTAGAATTCTGACTATTATTGGTGATGTTATCGGATGGGGCGAGACAGGGTCCGGCTAGACTGACGTCAATTGGAACACTTCATTTTTAGTCGTGGGGCCATGTGACCTAGTCAAGTTGTTAAATATCATGATTTCATTAAAACTTATGAGACTTAATGATTAAGTGTAGGGAGAAATTCTCTTATCAAGTTAAACAAACCAATTAAATATCTTCAAGTTTACCTGCCAAGTGCGCATAGTTATTTAACTGCTTTTACAGCTTGACGATGTTTACATGTGTGGTTACTCCCTGACATGGGTTAAAAAGGGTCACAATTTACTTCACTTGACCTTTTACTAGGTCAATTCACATACCGTGTTGCAATTCAGTCACAAAATTCCGAACCCATAACCTTATCAGAGACAGCTTATCCCTTATCCTTGTTCCGTATTTATTTGGTTTAACACGTTTTAAACTCCGATTCTAGTCGTATTATGACAATACGATGCGATTACTTATCAAGTGACTATAAATGGTGTGAAAACGGCGTTTCTTTTCATCACATTTACTACTAACTTTTTGATCGAAAGTTAAAGTTCTACTGAAAATGAAATTGGCACTTTACTCAAGTAAGATAGAGAAGCAATACCATACGGAAATAAAACATAATTTTAAGCTTTTTCCGCGGCCATGGCTCTGTATGGCGAGGGCTCGGGCGAAGAGGGCGACATTATTACCTTTAATTACGATGCCAGTTTCGACATCAAGAACATTGACATGAACCTGGTCAAGAATCAGGACGCGATCAAATCAATTCTGAACAGTGGCAAGGCCGTCTTCTACGATTTCACCTTCGACTCGGATTCGATCAAATCATGCGCTGATTACACCATTCGCTGTGACGATGAAGACGACTGCAAGAGTGACGGTTTGTCATTTGTGGCTAAAGCAATTGCCAAAATCAACCAGGCCACATCGGCGATCAACATCAAGTCAAAGGGCATTGAACGACTCAACTGTGCTGATGGCATGAACGGTGGTTGCTCCCACTTTTGTACCAACAATGAGTGTTCATGCCCATCATGCTGGGAGCTCGGTCCCGACATGCAGACATGTGGTCCAGAGCCGAACAAAGTGGCAATCAACTGCGAATCGAGTGATATGAACGTCACCATTGACCAGTGCGTTCTCCAGGGCCAGGATGTGTCCAAGGCAACGCTGGATGATGGCAAGTGCACGGCGAAATTGGAGGGCAACAAGTGGGTGATCAATACCGATTTGGACGGGTGCGGCACCGATTTCAAAATCGATGATGATTCTGAGATTATTGATTTCAAGGTGAGTCCATATAAATTTGAACTTTAAAAATGAAACTCAAAATAGAACGCTCTGACCATGGCGCCCGAAATCAAAAATGGACTCGTCATGTCCCGACAACTCAGCCTCGACTTCCAATGCCGCTACGACACGTCGATTGACGACATCTCAGCCGAGCGTACCATTGTCGGCGGCTCCATCTCATCAGGTTTGATCGGTCGTGACACATGGCCAGGTTTTTGTCATTTCCATTGAGTATTTCTGACTCAAATCGATTCGTACCATTAACACACAAATAAATCAGGTCTCTCCGGAAGTGGTGGTCTTTCCTTTGACCTCACCTTTTTCACTGATTCCGAGTATGACACGCCCATCGATGAGGATACACGCGTTTTGGTCGGCGAGAAGCTCTTCTTCAATGGTAAGTTTACGTCTTATTGTTTGAAAACGGATTGTCATTTTTCCCACAGTCGCCATTGCCAAGGAGATCACGGGCCTTCATTTCTCGGTGCTTGGGTGCATCGTCTCCGATGAGAAGGCGTCCGAGTCGTACGACATCTACAAAGACATGTGCGTCGACAAGTACGTCGGCACGACAGTGAACAAGCAGAGTGATGATAGTGAGATTCGTTTCACCTACAACGCCTTTCAATTCGCCTCCGCAAAAGAGGACGAAACGCGCGAGGTGCTCACATGCAAAGTTCTCCTCTGCGACAAGAAAGCGACGGGTTCAGTCTGTGCCACGCCGGCAACGTGCAACACGTCGGATCGATTCCGACGCGACATTGCCGCCATCGAAGTCGAGAATGCCGCCATTTTCGAGGTCCAAGCGCCACTGCCACTGCTTGTTTGAAAAGAAAAAATGAAAAGAAATAAATGTGATTTCTGGTGGACCATTTCTTGGCTTTATTTTGACTGTACTTTTGAACAATAATTTATTGTCAATAAACGGAGTCACATCATAAATGTTTAGAAATAGAGATATAGACATAGAAATGTTAAAATGTTCTAGAACACGCGTATTGAGATCATTCCTGTTGATCCTTATTGAGTGTCATTTATCAAATTTAGCGCGCTCGTATCACCAGACAATATGCATATTCTTCGCGGAACGTGAGTAAATTAATTACTAACCAGCTAAAATTGAAAACAAAATCACAGTCGCAAGGCGAACATCATCAACACGGCATTGTTCGTGATGTTCTTCATGATGTCATCGTTCGGCGCTGCTTTATTCGATTCAAACAATTCAAAATGTACGGCCCTTTTTACCACATGCGCCCAGCCGTCACTAATGGCGCGGCTCCTCCGACTACGTCTGCATAGTGGGCGCGATCTGCTCACTTTACTCGTCCGCATCATTTTCGCCAGTTTTGTCAAAGACGCGACAATTGCGGCGTGGATCCCATCGATGCATGCCACCGTGGTCAATGCCAAAATTGGGGAGCGCATCAAACGCGAGACATTTGCCGACACGTGGGTTAAGTTAGATGAGCACGAGCCAGATCGTACGCCGACACTCTTCGCTTATATTGGCAAGGTCATCATTTTCGCCGGGCGAAAACTTGTCAAGTGGGCACAGTTTTTCTTCTTGAGCGGTGCCGGCACGGCCCAGGCAATTGGCTGTCTCATTATTCACGCGATTGCTGGCACTACTTATTTTGGCGCACGCTCGCTCGTGTTGTCAATGTTTTCACTGCTCCTGCTCATTTGCAATTGTGTCCAGGTTGTTTAGTTGATAAGCTTTCAACTGTCTTACTTTACTATTCAGATTGTACTACGATCAGTACACTTCATTTATCGCCATGTCTTTGAACAAGGCCTCTCAATTATGAGCCGTTTGACCAGTGACATGTCACACTTGACACTCGAAGTGGTCAACTTGTCCGATATCAAAAGTGGCGAGAATCTGTTGCGTGGGACGACAGGGGCGCCAAGTGATATTGCAGTTAGCGAAAGTGGCGATTCAAATCAATCGCTGGATTCAGTCGTCCGAAGGGTATCACACTACAAAGTCAGCAGTGACAGCTCTGACTGAGCTTAACTGCCAGCTGAGCATGCATTTTTTCTGTTTCTGCTACTTTATACTACTACTGTAAAATGTCCATTGTGTTTACAATAAATGTATTTACCCCGGTCTATAAATTGTGTCATCATAAAGTTACAATATTGCGTGTCATCAAACCCTCGTGCCCTCGTCGAAGTCCGCCGGCGACAATCATCACTTTACCGTTGAGAACCGCGCCATGGACATTTTTCAAAATGGCGGGATTGGACGGTCCAATTTGGACCCCTTCCGAGAAAGCTCTACATATACCGTTCAGTATAATATCTTGCAAAAGAAGTGGCAGGCGTTTTATTGATAATCTGGACAAACGTGTGTTAAACATAGGGAAATCTAGAACATTCAGCGAAACCGTCTGCCACTTCATTTGCAAGACACTATTAACTTGAAAACATTATAACAAGCGGTACAAAAAGGATATGAGTTGATATGTCATGATCTGTGGCTTACAGGTATACACTAAACTCATCCTGCACAACTGTCAACTGACACTTTATAAATGCAGGGTGAAACTTGTTATTATTTTCAGCTTTGAGTAAGTGTCTTTTACCAAAGTGTAAGACGCAGGTTAGGTATGGACGGGTAAGTCCTGGAAAACTATTATTTTAATGTTCGACCATCCGTTCACTGATATAATATCAGTGATATTGCTTTTGAGTGAAGAAAGAAAAATTGACATACAGATAATACCAGATTTTTTTTAAATGTGTAATGTTAAATTTGGGCCAAAATTAGGCCTTGTCTTGTTAGTAACGGTAGTACTCACAGTCGTCGCAATTTATTTTCTCCTGACTTTCAACGATAAAAGAGACATAGAAGGACAAGAAAGGTTAATTACGACTGACATAGTAGTGACAACTGAACATACCCATTCTCACACTGAACCGAGCATCAATGTGACAGCAATACCTAGGCAAAATTTGGTCTTTCCCGTTGAACTGTGTGTTCCCGTGTGTAGCCGTCGCTCTGTCAACTCAACCGACATCAAGAATCGAATTATTGAGGACGATGTTTATATTAATGACATCAGTTTACGGTCGGAAATAACTGCCGAATTCGACATTGGCCTTGGCAAAGTAAGTGGTTGGTTCGAAGCGGGGGAAAAACACCTGCTACAACTGACGAGCAGGCGCTTGACAATTGTGATGAGACCGACAACGAACTTGACAATACCGCGTAAACGAATCCAGGACATGCGACGGTTTATGCTGCTTGATGGAATAAACGGTTATTACCGCGTGCGCCTGAACATAGCGTACATCTATCCCGATGAAACAGTCGAATACTTGCTAAGGTAACATACAGTGGACCTGGATTAGTTTGACACATGGTTTCGTAAAAAGTGGTCAGTATTTTGCGTTTTTCACAAGTGTTAAACTAATCCAGGTCCACTGTATTTTGTTGATCTTGTTAGCAAGCTAAGGACCCGTTCAGACTGTTCGAGTATGACCGACTTGATTCAACAAACGTCGAATGGGAAGACTTTTTAAGAAACAAAACAATGGTGATGACATCACCACTAACAGAAAAGGTAGTTGTTGAATCAATGTGTTTTTGCTTATCATTACTGCAGCAAAAAGCCGATCGAATCGAACAATTTCAACTTGGCTGTCGCTTCGATCGTGATCAAACCGTCCGAAGTGACTTCACATTCAGTAAAGCAATTTCTGGCAAGCTAGACTTAATCGAGACCTACATCACTTGTGATTTAAATCACACTAGAAACGCGCCATTTGTTACGAATGGCGAATCGGACTTTCGTTTCCCAGTCCCCGTTGCTCCGTTTGCCCTGGCTCAGGAGCCGCACTGGACTACTAGCGAAATCGGTTACCCTCACAAAACCAACTCTATGTTTGTCAATGGGCTTTACGCGAGACATAAAACGCGGTATAAAAGCGGTGACAACTTGTTCGACCAGCTCATCAAA
>SCLD01107564.1:0-30035 GCA_004367895.1 Oikopleura longicauda
TGAGAAATGGCTTTCGTCTGTGTGCGTGGTTTACTGAGAAAGATGCACGACGACCGACACAGGCGACACAGAGGAGTCGGTCCCCTCAGGACAAAAAAAACTACGCCCCTTTCACCTTGCGGGCATAGATTGACTTATCCATTAATTATAAGCCGATTATTGAGTTATTTTTAAAAGACGCAAAAAATTTAGCCAAATTGAATTAGCAAACAAATGATGTGTCTGAATAAACAAACAAGAAAACAATTTTATTCAACAATTATATAAAAAACAATAATTACTGCTCATTAATAATGTCTTTAATGTCGAATAAATATCATATTTTGACAGTCATAATTAACAACTGATATACAACTCTTCGATCAAACAAAGCGTGAATTCGTCCTTACTAACGTTCTGATCAAATAAAAAAAAACTATTGTGCGGTATCCAACGCAACTTCATATTTCATTTCATACACAGAGAATACATTTGTCGAGTTGAAATGAGTGAAATCAACGCCGAAGACGACATGATCACGGACGAACCACCGCCAGCACCCATATCAGCAGACGATGCAACGAAACCGTCAAAAAAAGAGAAAAAGAAGAAGAAGAAACATCGAACTGATGAAGAGAAGGAAGAGCGACGCAAAAAGAAAAAGGCGAAGAAGAACACCGTCTCGCCTGAGCCGCCCGAGAAAATACCAACCATACCACCCGTCATCACCGTTGAGCGTCCTTCAATCACAGACGCACCCGTTGAGCCAGTTCCCGATCAGATCATCGTTTCGCCCAACGAAGAAGACCCATTGCCAGTTGACGATGATAAAAAAGACGAAAATGTTAAGTTGGTCAGTGTGATTGATGAGACGGTGCCTGAGTTAAGTGCTGACTTGGATAATGTGCCCACTGCTGTTGCTGTTGAGGCTTCTATCGTCAACGATGACGAGGAGGTGCTCGATTCAAAGCGACCTGCTGAGTTGGTCAGTGTAGTGGACGAAAGGGCGCCTGAATCAAGTGCTGAGTTAGACAATCAGGACAAAACTGAAGTGGAGGTTTTGTCTGGCAATCAAATTAATGTGAGTGATCCAGTTGAAAGTGTTGTTGAACGTGAGAAGACGGTTGAAATTGAAGACGAACCAATTACTGAATCCCCCGTTGACATTCCCTCGAGTCCAACCGCGGATCATCCGGCAAAATCCATTGATGAGTCGACTGATCATGCTGTGGTGAGCGCCACTGATCTTGCTGACAACATGAACGACGCTGCGTCCCTGTCGCCTCCAATCGCAACGAAAAAGCCAAAGAAAAACCAGGTAACTCCGCTCACCTCTCCAATTGCCTCGCCACCACCGACACCAGCATTGTCGAAGACGAAGACGAAAAAGAACCAAATCGTGCCTTTTGACATGGTCACCGATGCTGAACGACCAACCAGTGCCCAATCGGCGCGTGTCCACACCAATAGCGAGCTATTTTCGACTAATCAACGGACGACGACAAATTTGAGCGTCACCGCCATTGAAAATTGGCGCCGGCCCGAGTGGATGCCGAGTGATTTGGCGGATCAGTTGAATACGCCACTTTCGCTTGAAAATGGCGTTGATAAGGCGGATGAGGATGAGGAATCATCAGGTACAACGGGATTAGAACTGACTATCATTGACTATCATTGACAGTTCACACAATGATTCATTGTGTGAATTTTTTCTTTTTTCCGGCTAAATCTTTGACAAGTGAAACACCAGTCACTGTGGTTAATTGTTCCACGACGTTGTCTTCACTTAGCTTAGTTCCATGTTTTTACGAAAAAACGTTTAGCTCAGCAAGTAACCGCGATTTATTGGTAAAACCGATCAAGTTTCGATGTAAATCTAACAATTAGAACGTAACGCTTATCGGCATGCTACTACTTTAAAAATCATGTCTAATCAACGATTATAGGTAGGATAAAATGCGAAACATTACAAAATGCTAGTACGTAATCCCATGTATAGAACCCCTCCAGATAGTCTTCAACAAGTCCGAGCGCGAGTATATTCCGTACGATCTGGCAAAGAAGTACATGGAACAATTAGTGGGTAAAATGAACCAACGTCAAACCAACTACGTCGTCACCATTCAAAAGCTGGAGGACAAGTACCGCCAGATTGAGGTGGAAGCGAATGGTCATTTCACTAATTTCGTGACGGACATTAAAACAAAGTACAAGGTGAAGATTGACACGTTTAGAACACTCATGGCCGTGCACAAAAAAGAACTTGAAAAGAAACAACTTGAGTGGGAGGGAGGCATGAAGACACTCAAAAACAAAAATGGACATTTAAACGAACAACGCAAGTGCTTGCTATTGGCGTATAAGAAGATCAGAGGGGAGAAAGACGAGCAAATACGGATACTTCAAGAGGAAAATGAGAGACTACGTAGAGAGCTACAAGAAGCCGCTTCTAATGTAAATGTCGCTGACAGCAACGCTGTTAATCCCCAGAAAGAGATTATCGTCGAGAAAATTGTTGAAGTGCCCGTTGCTGCTGCTGCTAGTACCGTCGCTAACACTAACGATGAAGAAGTGATCGAGCTAAAGCGACAGATTGACGATCTGAAAACGGCTCTGGCATCGGCCGAAGCCGGCACTGTCGAGCAAGAGGCAACCGTCGCCGCCGAGCTGGAAAAGGGCGATCCGGACGTGCTGGAGTCGTTTTACGCGTTGCAAATTGAAGTGGAGGAGCTGCGTGCGATTGAAGATAACACAAGCGAACTGCGCGGTGAGATTGAGTCTCTAAATGCGCGTTTGATTGAGTCTGAACGCGTGAAAAATGATCTAAAAGAGCGAATTGACTCGACGCTTGAAGAGCTGAAAACGGCTGATGATGCGGAGATGAAGAGTCATCTGGACAAGCTGGAAAAGACAAATTTATCACTCGCGGATGAAAATGAACAAATCAAGGGTCAGCTGGTCGAGACGGGCAACAAACTGGCGGCTGCATTAGAGCGCGAGACGAGGCTCAAGGAAAAGATGAAACAAAATCAACAATTAAAGGATGAAGCCAAACGCAACCCCAAACGCGCGGCCGCCGCTGTTTCGGCCGTTGTTGTCAGAGGTACTGAGCCTAACCCCGAATCGCAAAAGTGGCGGGTAGTGTCGGAATGATATAAGTGTTATTTTGATAGAACGACAAAAATGTTCTAAATAAATCAATCCTCTTCGTCACACTATCTTTTGTAGGCAATAGAACCGGCGGTGCCAATGCCGAGGAAGTAAAGAAGCTAAAAATCGAAATCAACCGTCTCAACAAAATGCTGATGGAGAATACGCGCCAGGCAAAGGTATCCGAGAACAAGTTGAAACGGGAGCAGACAATGGTGGCCAAGCAGACGAGCAAGGCCGAGAATGAGGCCGATCAGATGCGGAAGCGATGGGAGAATACAAAGGACAAGTTGAGTAAAAAAGACGACGAGTGCAAACATTTACAAGCAGAGTTGAGTGCATTGCAAAGGTCTACCAAGGGCGCCAGTGCTGAAATAAAAAATCTACAGGTTGGTCCACTTTATTAGACGCAAAAGTAATCCGTCGATGGGTTCAAGGTCAAGGCCGAGCAGCTGGAGAAAACAAAGAAGGAGTTAGCCGACGCCCACAAGAGCGTCAAAGAGTTACAGACTTCGAACATTGAGCTGACTGACAAGTATACAAAGGAGATGTTGTTGAGAAAGAAGTACTACAACCAAATTGAGGATATGAAGGGCAAAGTTAGGTGTTTGAAGTTTGACATTGTAATTTATGTCACTTAGAGAGACGACAATTAATTCGTCAGTATCCTCACTTTTAAAACAGTACGCGTTTACTGCCGCTCAAGACCCCTGTCAAAAACGGAACTCGGAAGAGGCAACTTCTCCGTGGTTCAATCGCCTGATGAATATACCATCAAGATTAATACCACCAATCGGGGCATCAAGGAGTTCAACTTTGATCAAGTCTACACCGACGGCAGTACACAAGGAATAGCGCGCACTCAATTGAAATAACACAGGGATAAAACTACTTTAGAAAGAACCGAACAGCTCGAGGATTGAATTTGAAATCTAATCAATGCGCATATCTAGTCTAGTCTAGTCACTATTGTTTTCCACCGAAAACGTTTGAATTCGTATTCTAATGTCACGAAAAATCATAGTTCAACAACAACCATTGATCACTTGGTTTACAAGCCAATTTGGTCAGGACACAGTGTCAACCACTGATTAGTGGTAGTGTTATGGAGTGGGTGGATTATCTCGCTCCATCATTTGACCGTTGGTGTAATTGGCCTCTATGGCTTAGATTAGATAGATACTATCCAGAGATGAACGGAACGTGACCTCCTCAAGCCAACTAATAATTTCAAAGGTCGTTTGACTCATTTAACCCCGCGGTCGTCATGCCGCGGTAGTGCTGATCTGGTGGCGGTGTTCTAGTCTCTTAATAAATTCGGAAATCATTCATTAAACATTTAACGTTGGCAGGGGGTGGCGAGAACGTCCTTACTTTATTGTTATCGACAACTTAAAGCAAGACGTGCTTCCGACCACACTTTATGAGATTAGTACACGCGACACATCACAATTATCGGCTTATTATCCTGTCCCAAAAATACCTGAGCTGGGCACATTTGGTAACCGCCAAAAATTGTTTGCCCTAGTCCTATCTCTCCGTCCGACCTAACTCGCCCGTGATTGAAAAACATTCGTGTGAAAAATGCGTAATGAAAGAGGATGTTTTTAGTGACACCAGTTTCCTGCTGCAGTCGGCCTTTGATGGGTTCAATGTTTGCATTTTTGCTTATGGCCAAACGGGCTCAGGCAAGACTTTCACCATGATCGGGAATGAAGGAACTGAGGACGCCATAAAAATGTTGAGATGCTGAGAGAGTCCCCATCATTATTAATCTCCTCCGGAATTTCGGATTTGTGTCTAGCCATGCTTGTTTAAGGCGGTCCTACTTATTCCTTCCCACATATAACGCAAACTAGTGTATGATCTTCCAATTGTTAATCTTGTTGGTTAATTAATCTAATTAATCAACTTCTACTGTATATTTCGTACCCTCATTGGATAGAGTACCCCGGTATTGCGCCACGTGCATTCAATGGTCTATATGAAATTATCGAACAAAACAAAGAAAAGTTCGACACCAAGGTAAGGGTGCCAATTATGGGTGTGTTCGTCAGCTCTCGTTTGATTATATACAATCACAAATTTCATGATCATTTTTAAATTTTGAGGTTTCGTTGTACATGATGGAATTGTACTGTGACCAACTTCAAGATTTGCTCGCTGATAAAAAGGTTTGTTTGACCGTTACAAACGTCGCAGCTGTATGTTTTCCATTAGGAGGCCGGTAATGTCAAATATGCAATTAAAAAAGACAAGAAGGGGATGGTCTATGTGCTCAACTCAGTTGTCGAAAGCGTCGACTCAGTCGAGACTCTACAGAGCGTGTTCGGGACGTGGATGTGCTCTTTCTAGTTTGAATTTGAATATACACTTGTTCGACAACAGCACAAAACACACATATATAGACCGCGGTGCGACCAATCGAAAGGTGTCGTCAACCAAAATGAACGCGGAATCATCTCGTTCGCATCTCATTCTCTCCATTCTACTCGAGGTGACCAATAAAACAACGGGCGCCGTCAATAAGGTAAGACGAAGAAGATAAGGGGGAGGACGAGGTTCTGTGAATTGGTTCTGATGCGGATTTGATATGGATTTTCTCCCCATCCACTAATAATACTTCTAAAATGCGGCAATTCGCTTCAAAATGCCATTAAACTCAGTAACATCGTAATTACGCAAGTGATGCCGAATTCTTCCGATTTTTTCATCTTCTTGAAACGGACGAGTGATTGAACGTTTATGTTGCAAGTGTCACAACGGGTTTCTTTTATTTTATCTTACCTGCATCGGCTTTTCAGGGCAAATTCTCGCTGATTGATTTGGCCGGCTCCGAACGCTTCGCCAAAACGGATGCGACGCCGCAACAGCTGAAAGAAGCCAACTCGATCAATAAATCCCTTTCAGGTTTGATTCGCGTCTAGCTAGCCACTTTAATTATCTTTTCAAGCTCTCGGTGATGTCATTTCCGCATTGTGTACCGAGCAAAGCTTCGTGCCCTATCGAAACAACAAACTTACCGAGTTGATGCAAGATTCATTGGGAGGCAATGCAAAGGTAAGGTTTTGCATGATGTACAAATGTAACCACACATACGTCATCCCATGTTTTGGCGTCAATAGTCAAGTGCATTCGTTCAAATAGTGAACCACTTTCAAAATGCAGTATCAGTGCGGAGAAGACCGGTTTATTTTTGTAACGTTGTTAAAGTAGTGATGAAGATTAAGAACATTCAGTACTTGGGTGACTACACACGTGCGTGTTCATGTTTAGTACAAGTCTGGGACTTGTGTGTTCCCCCTGGTTAAATCAATTGTTTACCGATGCGGCTTTGCGGTCATGAGACAAGTGAGGTACCAAACGTCATATTGGGCTTATCACCATAAGCTGCACACTCCTAACTCTTTTCTGTTGTTTTCTGTTTGACAATATGGTCAAAAGTGTTGCTTCTTTATGAGGTTAACGGTGTTACGCGTCCACCCGCGGTTTCGGCCGTTAACAACACGAAACAAAAGCTTATGGGGAAAGGTAAGGCTGAAGCGGGGTTTAGCGGCAGTCGCTTATACATACATACGTTGCTGGTACCACCGTACTGAACCGTTCATTAGAATGAGGAAGTGGGGAAAACGACGACGTAGAATGAACACCTTGGAACAACACAGATGAGCAGGGTAGTCAAATCAACTTGTTTGGTGTTGTAATTATAGGCAAGGATAGATAGTAGCCATTACTGGACTAAATGGAACTCGCATACGGGGCGGATTGACTAAATTACAGTCCGCTACCACCAGAGCACCCGTTCACATTTACCCAAATGATTTTTTACATGAACGTGGCAGTTTAACCGCCACTCGCCAAACTGGCTCCTTTCTTAGATAAACTTACAGTCGGCCCTTTTGTTGCCACATACACTAATTCGTAAACATCGTGGCGCATAAAGCGAAACATTTCCAGTAATTCTAGCTGTCAAGAGGACTAGTCGAGCACACGTATTTACGTTTCCCTATCGGCGTCTAAATAAATAGCACTCATGTACAAGAGCATCGTTTCGTGCCATAAGTACGGTTATAACAATAATACGTTCAGACGCTAATGTTCGTCAATATTTCACCCGCCGATTACAATCAAGATGAGACAGTCACATCGCTTACATACGCGGCGCGGGTGAAGGAGATCAAGAACAACGCGTCCAAGAATGCCGATACCAAGGAGGTGGCCCGGCTTAAAGACATTATTGCCAAGTATAAAGCGGGTGAAACGGTCGATGAAGAAATTTGAAATGCCGAGCCGATATTATCAACACCTTGCGCGCCTCACATGTTCGGCAATAAATAATTGGTCATCATATTATTAGTCAAATTCGTAATAATGATGGTCTAAGCATAATTGGACTATAGTTATCGTGGAGAAGTAATTGTCGGCACTTTGTCTAGCATTGTCATGCTGCATACAGATACATTAACGTCGTTCGACTTAAAAATAGAGACATACCTCGATTGAAAGGTCATTTGTCTCATTTATCCAGTAAATTCAAAATCAATGATCACCAGGACACGGTTGCCTGACTGAGTGAGTCGTGAGAAGGAAGGAGTCAACCCATTTGGGGATGGGGATTTGCATTTATCCAAATCGGGCCGCCGATCTCGGGGAGCTGGGCGAGCTGGGCAATAGGAGATCTGAATATTCTACAGCAATAAGTTAATCAAATCGGGTGACGTTGTACCGTACTTTACTTCACCAGCTCCGTCTAGCTTGTGTGTTTGCCACTTGCTAATGAATTCAATTGAGGACATTTGGCCATAAAGGCCGTAAAAGGCCTCAAATTACATCAGGCTCAAAACTCAATTTATCTTTGTGATCAATGATGGCCAAGAGTGAAATTAATAGGCATAGAAAGTCTCTTGAAGCATTAGCGGAAGTGTTGTAATTAATGTCCGAAGAACCAAAAAAGCTAGATTTCTAAACTCGCTAGATTCAATTGCATTACATAACCGCAAATTGCCTTTGTGAAACATTTAAACAAAAAACGTTAGTACCAAAATTACGTGACTGACACCACACACCGCCACATAACCCGTGATTCGTACATCATTTTCGTGGTTTTCTTATTTTTCGTTTTGCGATCACAAGCTGATCACAGCGCAACGCGCGTGGTATGTTGTTGATGTTACACAAATGCAAAAGAAATGATATGTTTCAGCGTGTGTGTTCGATGAGTGCAATAAATTACTAATTATTTTTGCGTGTCCAGCTCAGTTTCAGCATGATTGTCAGTGTCGACTCGCCTGCTCCTTCGCAGTAAATAAATTGCCACCGTAATTGGATGGATCAGCATGCTGATTGAACACACAACACACACAATGGCCAGCCAGTCGAAGGACTTTGTTGCGTTTTTATTGATTATTATTGTATTGGTTATATTGCCTCTAAGTACGGCTGATCAACTAGTAAAATGGAAAACGATTCCTTATCGTGTTTAATCATATAACTAAACAGTTGGGGAGCGATAAAAGACGTGGGCATCATTGTAATTGTCAAAATGCCGTTAATAGTACCAAAGAACTCGGGCTAGGGGTTTACAGTCAACATTCGATTAGATTCGAGCGCCGCATTTTACTTGAGAGAGAACGAGAGAGTGAGTGAGTGACAGAGTTTGTGTGTGTATATGCGGTGATAGGCCAAGAACCCCATGGAGATCCACTTAACCAGGTTAAATAATAGCCAAGTGGGGTCATTATAAAAAAATGGTTAAAACGAGACGATCAGCATGTTCTTCAAGAACTGGATGGATTAGTTGACAAAATAGGCTATACGATGGTGACTAAATCCTAAACCCGGTGCCAACCACGAACAAACGTGGTTTCTAACGTGTGTGCTAGTCAGTGTAGACTATAGTCTAATTTAACATGGCTGATAAAATCACGATTTTTTGAGTTGACTTATGGTTTTAACCTTCAAAAAATGTTGAAGGCCCTTAGTCCCATTTAGAAGTGATAGGAAATAACTGATTTCCATGGAAAAGTTGGACTACAAGAGTCACCAAAAACAGTGAAACAAGCAATAATTTTGCTTACATTATAACAAATGACTGTTATGAATGTTTGGTAGCATGCCAACCAGCTCGTCAACACGATTCGCATGAACCAGAGCAACATCGGGCAAAAAAAGGCGAAAACAACAAAACATCCGACCACTTACTCACTCAACTCAGATTTACATTTTTTAGTTATCTAACTACGAACACATAGACAGGCGCACCACGCTCGACGATGCATGCCAGTTCAAATAATAAAAAAGAAGTGAACCGCAGAAAACCCGTAGTTAAGGTTTTTTCATAACTTTCCCGCTTCCCAAAACCTGACATTTTTGTCACTTTAACGTTAGAGTATGTCGACGACCAATATGGCCAAAAAACGGCCGCTTATAACCAGCACGGCGAGAAGTGCCAAAAATGCGCCCAACTTCCCACTCATTTGAGGGTGGAGGTGCATGATTTTATCAATATATACTAGTATAGATATGGCTGGGAGTGTGCCCGCCGTGTCGATGTCCGAAGGTGATAACAGAATTTACAAAAAGGTTCTCTTCCTCGCATTCCCGTTTTGACCGCCGCAACGGTTCAAGTGTGAATGTGTGTGTTTGAACAAACGTGATTTACGTTAAAGTTGATTGATCTTGAACCTCACGACGAGAGACATGACAACCACACAACGATGCTCTTACCGGGAAGCAGACGGCGGCGAACACTGATAATGAGCCAAATGTAAATGTTCTAAACATATAATAACATGTTATTGCGATGACGGCGGCGAGTTGCGATCTAAGGCCCATTAGAATTGATAGCACGGCGCATAATAAAGCGGCAATGGCCTGACACGATAAGATACCCCACTGGCGATCAGCGTATCGCGCAAACAGATCAATTAGCGCGCCGGGTAAAATACTAAAGGCGATCTCGGCGTAGCCAATGACGCCAAACATGAGGGTAAGATATGACTCCATTGCCAGGGTGTTCTCTGAAGGGGTGTGATCAAGTGGGGGTACATTACATACAATGTACCTATATACCGCGTCCACGAATTGTACACCGCCACCAGCATGTTTTGACGAAATGACGCCATTAAATAAAAGAAACATCCTGTTTGGAGGATTAGAGTTCAAGATTAATCAAAAAGGAGGATATGGTAAAATAAACACGTTTAGAGAGTTATGCATTTAGACTGGTCATCATTTGAATGTCTATCCTGTCCATAAATAGCTTAATTTCCCAAGCTGCAGTAATGATCCGGCAAATGTCGATGATGATGTGTTTTCATTGACCTTTTGACGCTGCAACTTGGTGGCCTCAGTAACTGACCGACCACAGACCCCTGCCCACCATGTATGCTCGATCACGCTGTACTCGTCATCTGCCTCAGCGGGAATAGTATCTAAATTTGGTTTTAGATTCGAGCCACACACCGAGAGTCACGGGAGAAAAAGTAGACAAGTGTACACGACAGTGCGCACACATACGGCCGCGGCGCGGCACACATAGGGCGATAAGAGTCACAATCACACGATAATGCAATTATGGCTCTAAACACGGAATACACGTACAGACACACACGATTGTCACGCAGTGATTGAACTTACGAATGGGCACCAGGAAAAGCGTTCGCACCATCACGAAACAACTTAATATGGCGTACGTCATCGAAATCCAGAAGAGACGCGCCACGCCACCATCGAAAATGATCTGATAAATCATCAACACGGTTGAGCTGGAATCAAAGAAGCCGCCAATAACGGTGAGAAATATGCCCTTTTGCGCCGGGTACAAGTTCGCTATTGACAATATGCATAAAATTAGTGTTAAAAACAACGCGAGCGCGTACGCTTCTGTCGTGGTCAATCATTTTAGAATGTCGTAATATGATGTGGTGTTAAATTATGTTCATCTGAGTGAAGTACGTTGAATGCCTTATCAATATGTTAATTGGTCAAGCCTAAGCACAGAAACCGAAGAGCCGAATGTAACCCTATCACTCACCAATCGGAAATGCGACTAGAATTGCTAGTGCTGCTTGCGAGCCCATTGCCAGCACGGCTAGCCAGAGTAACTTAAAACAAATGATGTGATTGATTGCGACAGAGATCGAGAATTTTGTTGTTCAATCAAAATCAAACCTTGTTTGAGTAAACTGACAGGGCAAGGCTGATGGCACCTACAAATGTTTGGACAAAGAAAGCAAGCCGTATTCTAAACAGCCCATATAAGTCTATTGATCTGGGTTCCCCAAAAATTTGAAGAGGGCTATTTTTAGTGCATTTTTCGAATTAAGTGCACAATAGCACTTTCATAGTACTTAATGAAGAAGTAGAACCCAGGCACGGGGCGAGTAGTACGCCAGCAACAATGACGGTGACGTAAAAACTACAGACGCCAGCTGAGTACTGTTGCGCAAATATCAAGTCCTGGCGCGTGCAACTCGAGTCTGTCGAGGAGGAATCGGTAGAATTGTCTTTCGTTACGAGTGAATAGAATCGGAAGTAATTAAAACCACCACTCCGTGAGTTGGGTTGTTGTGTTCTCGGTTGGTTGGTAGGTTTAGTGTGTTGCTGTTGGTGTGAGGGCGCGGGGCGAAGAGGGTAAGTGTGATAAGCATGTTTAGGGCCAAACAAACAATGCACGTCAACGGGAGAGGAGCCCTAGAACCGGGGTTATGGCGACGGTGGAGTTTTGGTGGGAGAGGTAGTGGCGGTGGTGGTGGTGGTGGCAAGGTGGTTTTTGGTGTGAATCGGGTGGTTTTAAGGATTATCTAGTTTGTACACCCGTTTTCGCTACCTTCGGATATGGCCTGGTCGCATAAATGCGCATAAATTCCTTCCTTTTTGAAGATATAAATGAGTGTGTTGAAGCCGAATATTAATCCACCAAACGTATACACTTCAATGATTTGGGTTATCGCTGTCAACTCAAGGTCACGTTTCAGGCCGTTGCACGCTTGCCGTTTAGATATGTGCATCTGTCTATTTCTAAAATTTCAGCCCAACAAATGAGCACCTTGTGTGAACAATGTTCAAAGCCCAGGCTCGTTGGTCGGAAGAGTCAAATTAACTCATAGTAATGAGCCACCTAATGTCTATGGGAACGATTCGTCTTCAGCCCTTCACTGATTTATCCTAGTCAAGTGTGTGTGTGTGCTTGTGTGCATTACGAAAGGGACCACTCGAAATATGAATTTGAAATGAAACAAGTTTTTGATTCAATATCGACAGAGAACGGAAATTAAACGCCAGAAAAGGGACTGGTTTCCGCCCCATTGAGTTCCTGTTATCAGCCTAAAGAAACCACCCATGATTTCGTTCTAATTGTAATTAACTTCTCTACTGGCGCTCAGTTTAAGTCAGCGTCGTGAGGTGCCTATTGATTAACCAGGATAAATTTGGGCGTTAGAAACCTTTACAAATAGAGTTTTGTTTGTTTTCATGTTTTCATTGATGGCGAAACCGAAATCAAGAACTCTGTTTAATTGAGTCGAGAGCCACACACATGGGATGATCGGGTGATAATGACATAAGACGAAGTAATAGTACTCTGAACAGTGTTTGTGTCCGCCAGACCTGGGCGCAAACAAAGTAGAACAAACGTAGTAGAACGTTTCGATGCTCGTTTGTACCATTTGACTGAATCGAACTATTTCGACCTGTGACATCAATCACATTTAGTAGTGAGTTTGATCCATTTTAAACTTTAAATTCTGCCCGCATCTTACTTTAATAAGCTGTCTCCTACTAAAATTACATAAAGAATAAAAACTAAGCAGAATCGACACGCCAGAGGTTTTTGGACACCCCCGGCCGGTACCTTGTTGATGCATTTCTTTAATTAACGCACAACGCATAAGTGGAATCCGTGACACGAGTAAATCTTATTCCATGTTCGTTGCGTCCAAGTTTGCCATCAATTTTGAAATTGGCTTGCGACATTAGGGTTGATATGAAAACGTAATTGGCCTATAGATAGATAAGATACAGTTTGATGTCATTTTCACGTTTCACACGCGGACTTCTGCTAAAGGCCCAATTATTAAATATCTTTCCGGGCTGAAGCGGTTTTTCTTCTATGTCGATCAGAAACGAGTGGTCAGATGAACCCGGTTATACATTATACCACGTGTGAAAACAGTGGAGCGCCAAAATTCACGCGCCTTGTACCAGTCCCCCACGTTAGCTCTTGATCAGGGCGGATGGCGCGATGGGGGTGAATGCTCGACAAATACTGCACTCGCGGCCAAATGGCGAATATTTGCGGCTTTTCAGAACCAGCGCTTTCGTCCTTGTCGCTGTCGTGTGATCTTCATTTTCCGCCGTAGTGTCGACGGACAAATGTATCTACCACTTACTTGGTGTTATCAGCGGTCGTCCCACTATATAATGTCAGGAGAACAAATAAAACTGGGCTTAGTTGACCACCAGCTCAATCCGCCAACTGACTATCTATGCTTTGACATGGTGTGAGAAAGTGGTAAATTTTGTTTCACTTCAAACAATATTATCACCCAAAAATGTTAGTTACATCGCTAAGAGACAGTGTTCTAATAACCCGTTCTAGCTCAGGCATAGCGACTTCAAACTCCGACTTTCAAAACGGCGACTTCCGTTTACGCTGTGTCGTAAGATAATCTAAACCGTTTCAACAAAATTATGACAACGTGTGCACCATCATTGCACTGCGCGTTTTTCTGTTCGATTTTAGAGGATGATAAGCTGACGTCAACCATTTGAATTAGATTCAAATTCGATATCCCAACTCAATCGATCATCCGCATTTTTTCTGGGCGATTTCACATTATGAAATCACGCGCGCAGAACTATATATAATCTTCATACCCAACACCACCATCACGCCGAGTGGGCCGGCTTTTAATAATCTCTGTGTGTTTTCCTACTAAATCGAGAGTAACGCGAATAACATGCATTTTTCTCGTCGGTAGTAGTCGGACGTTGTCTGATGTTTTTCAAGTAGGCAGAAACGCATCACGTTAGTACGCCGGCCCTGCCCAACTCTTTTCTGGCTTATATACTATTGGTCAAACTGGTGGATATATATGGGTGTATGCTTGTTCCGAAAAAACGTGTCACTGCAGTCAAAGCAAGTCAAATGATAATGGGTTAGATGGGGGCCGAATACCGCGATCAAGTGCCTTTTGTCATAATTGTTACTGTTTACGAATAACTGTGTCTGACAAAGATGTTGGTCCTCTACCTGGAACACATATATGTGTGTATATAGCAAAATCATTAACATTTGGCGACATGAGTGTATGAGTGTGTGTCTAAGTAAGCCCTTTTCAACGTGGAACTGACAAAAGTGAACCAATTCGAATCCTCAAGCCCCGACTCTGAAATCTATCCTAACTCTTCTGCTTGGTTCCCACTTTTGTGATAATCCTCGAATTTCATACCTGGCCCTCCCCCTTATTTCGGAATAGGCAATTCCCCCATACCAATGTATAGGTTCCTTGCGATCAGATTCTGAGTCAAGCCTGCGTTTGGCATGCATTCTTCTTTTTGAAAATGAAGTTAAATCTGTTTTGGCAACTGGAGACAGAGTTTAATCATAATAGAACGCAGGCTCGGCCTGCCACTTTTCACACGGGGACGGACCAGTCTAAGGGATTAGGTCATATTTACGGGACTTTATGGCCCAAACGGTCGATAGCCCCACAAGTTAGGGGGATAGATCGCGATTTACGGTATCGGAAGTGTGTTTTTACAAACAAAATCACCCGACCCAGATATTCTCACGACGGTAACGACGATCGGGCAGCGCCGTGTGACCTCAATGTGTGCGTGTAAACATGTAAGTGGATTACTGTTACAATCAAATTTCGATACAGTTAATCGTCGGTTAATACAGTAGACCAGTCGGATTTGCTGTCGTGACTGTCCAGGCGATGACGTTGGCATATATAAACGGATGTGAACTGGATCACATCGGGAAGCAAGTGCTTGAGTAGGGTCGAGTCACACTTTGAGAGATTTGATACAAAAAATTGAGTCCAAACGTGATGGCGTTGCTCAAACCCGGTATTATTTTACCGCGCATCCGCGGCGGCGCACATCGACCGGCTATCATCATAAATCGACTTATGAAAGAGACTCTGGCCCCTGACCCCCTATTTCGGCCATTTCCGTCGACAAGATAAAAGAGACAACGCCGGATGAATGAGGGGGACAGTGGGTAACCAGTTTACGGCGATAATCTGTTTTTGTACCGAGGGGCCCGAGTAGTGTGGTAGTCAGAAGCCATCAGTCATCCCACTCAATTATTACCGTTTGTTTCGTAAGTGCATGTTGACTGCTTAATCATGGGCATTGTCACAAGTGTGCATGGCGTGTGTTTAGTGGCATTGGTGGTGATGGTGGCGGTAGCTCGAGGGGGTCATGAACATTCTTATCGATTGAATGACTACTAACGATGCCCTAATGATACGCTTGGTTATCTGACTGGGCATATATTCTCGTAAACTTTTACTTATCCCCGATTCCACTTGGTTAAGTAAACATAAGGCATCAGTCATTCAGGAGTGTAATTATTTGATCAGATACCAGTCGACTCAACCCCTCTATAAAAGAAGCGCCCCTCTAAGCTCAGAACTCATCAGAGTGATAATCAGTCAGATGGTGGCAGTTTATGTTTTCTATTCTTAGATTTTGCTTTTTCAGAGTATGGTACGTCATGAACGCATCTTCTTGGCATTGACAAGTGGTGAGTGGTGACGGAGTGTTAAAACCATGGTAAATATGTGCTTACAGTATTAATGGCGGTGACGGCAATCGAACTGTCCCTGAATGATTGGTTCCGCGTGTTTGGCAAGGATCGTACAATTGACGAGTCAAAGCGTGGAGCACCAGGTGAAAATGATTATCAACGTAATCGATGATCAGGTTAATTCAAGGGCCACAACGGGTCTTCATCCCATATATATTCAAACGCAGCTATGATCCCGATGAGACCAGTCTTGGTCAGCCCATGTCAACGTGAGTTACGCTTTTTTACGTCCGTTTACTTTTGTTCACAGAGATTACAGCGACGATTTCAACTTTGATATGCCCACCATGCCCCTACAGAAACGTGGTGCCAGCCAGTACTACTTGCTCCATTTTGGCATGCCGGGCACAACTAGACGGGCGCCAAAGCCGCAGTCTAACTCGCACTCCTTTCAATATGGGGTACGTGTTTATCTATAATAGGTTAAATGTGTGCCATTTTAGAAACGCGACGATGACTTTTGGTCACGATTATTAAACATTTTCTAACTTCATTTTCAACTTTACCCATTTTCCCATATCATCGCCATCGCGCACACAGCGAGAAAGACACAAAAACACCCTGTTGGCTAATCTTGCTCCAAATACTTTAATCTAATTTAGAACTAAACAGAACAGATTCCATTTCAACCACCACGTTTGAACCAGAGCCAATCATTATCGTCATTGATGCGTGGCAAGCAGCTTACACATATATTTACGTAACCACACACATACACTACTGTAATGCTCTTTCAAATCCAATATATCAAGTACATCATTCGCGTCAGTAATTGAACACTTGGTCATGAATTTTCGGACTGATTCTCTTTTTCTGATCGCCGCATCTTACGTACAAACCAGAAATAAGTTATACAATTAAGTTTGGGCTCTGTTGACTTAATCCGTTCAGCATGTTGCATCTTCTGTCCTATTCGACTACATACAAAAACAGAAAAATCAGTCAGCGGCAAAAACGGGTTGAGTATAGTTTTGCAACAGCAGCAAGACACCAAAATCAAGTTCAGTGATACAAGTGATAAACGTTGAAGTTCGAATCAATTTGTCACGACTTACCGAATCTCATTTAATTAGGACGATTTGCATTATAGAGAGCTGAGATGCTAACACAATGACCTTTTGATGATCGTTCTAGTCTGGCGATGAAACAAAGGAACAAGAACACGAAACATCATAAACGGCGTGCCGAGCACCCCCAAAAACCACAGTGACTACAATCCGGCTCACTTGCCGTGACTCTTGGTATTAGAACATTGTGAAATCAGATAAGACACAGATTCTAATTGCGTTATTCCAACGGGAAACACCACAATTATCTGTTTGTGGTTCAGCCATGCACCGATGCGTACAGTTTGAACTTGACAACTAACGTCCGTCTAAGTACAACTACATTACAATGTATTTAGACAATGTACTTACAGTGTAGTTAGAAGTACAATTAGATGTAGCATGCGTATTTAGATCTAAAGAAAACCTGAGTCCATTTTGACAAGGACACCAAGTTCGTATGGGCCGCTCCACGCTACGTGACATAAGGCATACTTGTCACAAAAAGGTCGTCTATTTTTGGTCGAGAAAATGGCGATAGGCTCAATATGGGTGAATTGCAGCGGAATGCGGGTCAAATCATAACAAAAGAAGTGAGAAGAAGTGTTCCTTCTAATGAGCTGCACAAATACATATCGACGTTAATTCCGTGGAACACTCTTACTCATACACGTGCGTTGAGCGACTTGTACACGTAAATGTAATTGTGTATTGATTCAATGCAGCTGCTCAACGCTGACAAGGAAAGTCGACACTTGTAAGTGGTTAAAAAGCTGAGAGAAAGAGTCGACTAATGATTAGTCGTGGCGTGGCGTTTGCGTATGTGTGGGAGTAGCTTCTCGACGTCTAAAATTGATTGAAAGCTTTCCGTTAATCATTATTTACACGCGACCAGTTCGGTAACGAACATTGAGTGAACATAGACGGCAAGACTGAAAAGTTGCCATTTAACGATAAGCTGTTCACCTGGTTCGCCTCGTCTCGATCGGGCAAGTTGAATCGACGCCGGCTTGGTCAATAAATGGGTGGCAGCTTAAGCCAAATGGATTCGGTGAAGCCGTGATGCAAACGTGATTGCCGCCCGGCACGGAGCTGTATTATTATACATTGCTATTAACGTTAATGAGTTTTTAATTCCAGTGAGGACTTGACATCAGTCACCACAACAGTCTTTTTGAAAAAACTTTTACTAATTTGTTGTAATTTGTTAAAATTCCGCGCATATTACTGCCCTTCACTTAAAACGAATAAACGCACCACTGTGCATATTATTGAACGTTGGTCGACTCTGGGCGCGTACGAAGAAATGTAAACGTATTTTTAGGTCAATACGCAGTGTTGCATGTCGTGCCGGAATTGTTGTTCTTTAGACCTACCACTACATACACGTCGAACCTGCACTTTGTTCAGGGCGGTTCTTGATTCGATTCCAGACCAATCAAGCTGCCCGCTATTTTTAACCGTGTAAAGGGTTGCGTCACCAAGGTCACATATCGAACCTATAATAATTGATTTGAGGGGCTGGGAACGTAATAGTAATGAAAAAAGTGTCGTGAACTTCGCAGAAGTGTTTGATATTAATCTACGGGCACGCTGAGTAGCGGCAGGGGCTAGACGAGAATGATAATAAACGTGGCCGCCCGCCTTGCGCTACATTATTTTACCAATTGAAGTACAGCCGACAGTGCCTGTCATAATACGGCGCAAAAAAGAAAAAATGATTTTTCGTCAAATTAAAGCGGTAATTGGGAGAACACTTGGTTCGGAAATGCTTGGCTGGTGGATTGCTGTTCCCGGCTCCGACTTTATGCAAATGCTAACTGCTTATGTATCCTGTGTGTGTGTTGAGCAGCGCATCGTTTCAGATATGAACCCGAAAGTATTTTGTCGACTTTGGGGACCCCTTATTTACATAAGGCGTGTGCTGCAATTCTGACGTATCGAGGGATTTATATTGTATTTGGCATTACCGGTTTACAGGTCGCGAGATTCGTGGTTGACCGCATGGACCTCTTGATCACGCACACTTCTCAAGGATTTGTTATTTTAAACACATCATTTAGAAGGCATTGTATCTTGGGCGATCTTGGGGAGAAAGTGGTCGCATCCAAATCTCTCTCGTTGTGTCTAACCAATAAATTGCAATCGGTCGCGGGCACCCTACCGCTGCACTCGTTTGAGTGTTTTAAAATCAACCATGCGCTTACGGTGGAGACATACTTATTATAAAGAATAATCGCCAATTTTAAGGGTCAGCACAAAACCAGATTAGATGGCGAGTCAATCAGCTGCACACCGCTCGAAAGTCGTAACGATCAAATTCAACATGCGATCATCTGGTGAATCTCACCTCAGGGCCGGATTGAAGTTTAATAATAATACAAGCTGATGTTATAGTGGAAACAATCGAAGCTGTGTTTTGTCGTTCCCATCAACTGATGTCAGTGATTTTTTTGACTAAAGTTTAATTTTAGCCGTCGCTCCAAGTCTGAGAACGTGAAAGTGGGAGTGATTTGATACAACATATCGGACGGCCATTAGTTTCTCCATTTATATTAAATACGTTGCGGATCGTATCAGTTTCGTGAATAACGATTACACGACCTCAAATTAGTAGTGATCACTTCGTTTTACCTTGAATTCTGAGCTGTGAGGGCCTCAAGCTCACTCAACTCCGGAAAAATTAGAAGGTATCGCTGTGTTTCTGATTTAAACATATGTGACTATATTTCTTCACGACTTAACCAAAAGGGGTCTGACGGCATTAACCAGATTTAACCTGAACTTATCTGCTGGGATGATAACTTTTGCACATAATAGTTTCGTAAAACGAGCGAGAAGGTCACGCAAGTGCGCGTTATTGAACCATCCGTTGACATGACAAGAACCAGTCTGTCGTGCGCATTTGGTTTATACTTTGGCGCATTAACGCTTGAACGCCGTGCGGTACGACGCCGCCGCGCCATCAGGCCCAGTTCATCACCCAAGTTCGATTGCCCGCAAGCCCCATTCTAATGCCCAAGATTTTTGAACATAGCGTAAAGGTGTCACCACGACCAGAGCACTTTGTTTAGCCACAGTGTGGCGGTGTGCTTCTTTTTGACATGTTTGTACGATGATTTTAAATTCCACTTTTGATATATTACGCTCTACCAGTAAAGTATAGTGAGTCGATAAGTGAATGTGCGTTTTACATGGAACATCACTGTTGCTTATCAAACCGAAAATAGAAGACCAGTTCTCTCCTGCCGATAGAGAGGCAAAAGGGTGTCTCTATCCGATTACTTATGCGTTGCGATATACGACCAGTGAGAGGCAAGAGAGTGAGCGAAACGATCCATCACAAAGTCTGTTACTGACCCAAAGAGCCCAAATAAGTGAAGCGCGTTGGTGTTTGAAAGCACCCCTAATTTTGCGTGAGTCTATGAAAATAAACTTCAAAAAGACGGTTTCGGCATGATATAGCGTAAATGGAAGGGTACTAGTATCTTTCAGGGGCAGGGTGAGCTTAGTTGAACTGAGCGGTGGTGACGATCGAATTGTGTTGTCGTCACATATTTACGGTGTCCGCGGGACTACGATTACGAGTTCGAATGAACCATAACAGAATGTAATCATAACGATCATTTGCATGCCTTCAACGTAAATCATAAGCGGCCATTATCAAATTCCTTATCAGTGTTTTAGACTTATTTCAAAAATCAAACCTAAATATAGCCACTCCATCTTGCGGCACTTGACAGCTGATTCGTGGTTACGGTTATGGCACTGAATCGAACATCATGGGAGTAATTCGGTTATGGGGACAGAAATAGCATTAAAAATAATATTTGTGGTTCAAACGAAAGTAATGACTCTCTAAAATCGAATGTAAAATGATTATCTGAAAAACTTGTGTTTTGATTGATTGCCGTTTTGAATTAAAAAGTGCATTGCGTGGCTATAATTTAGCATAGATAGAAAGTCACCACCACCGCTGGACATCGCGTGTCTGTGTGTGTGTCGACAGAATAATTGGACGATAATTACAAGCTGGACGACATAAAATACAAATGCATGCTGATAAATAATAAATCAATCAATCCAGCTGAATGATGTACAAAAACGGATCACGTCTAAGTCAGCAAATATTATACATGTGGGTGAACAGAACACACGCGTGACGAGACGCTTGTCATTATAAACTTGACTTCCTGTAACCTTGTTCCTATCTTCTTGTGAACGCAAACACGGCACATCGACCTTTTGTATATGTAACACTGTATGTGGCGGCGGATAGGCAGCTAATGTGATGACAATAGGCGATTATTTAATGCGCCCGAAATAATGCATTTTTTCTTTCCATTGACCCTGCAGTTTTAATCTGCGTATACTGACAACAGTAGTTCAAATATGCTCGTCTAAATGTCCCACCGAACCACTAATTGGTTAATATTCCCCGTAACGAGATATTTAGTTCAATTATTTCCGATTTGGCTAATTATTCACCCGCTGAGTTGATTTCTGTCAAGTTAAACCTAAAATTTGAACCTTTGATTAAGTGCTTCCGTTACTTAGTCAGCGTTCGAAACGCGCACGTTTGATACTTTAATTACCGCCAGGTTCGTTTTTTGATTGAGCTTGAGAAATTAAAACAGATAAAACGGTGATTCTGATTTTGATCAATGTGAACACTCACCATGGTCGTTAGAGTTAGAAATTGAAATTGTGAGCATGGTCCGCGCAGGATTGAACAGAGCAACGCAGCCGAGTAGAGCAGATTGAATTGAGAATAGGGTGGATTTTGTGCTGACTGCTTTTTAGACTTTTTGTGCGGTACGCAGCTTGACTTGAAAGTGGCATTAAGAAGTATGGTTTCAATCAATGGAAAAGCGGCTTTCTATGTGTATAACTTCCCGTGAAGGTCAGTGAAAATACTGGACTTAGTTTTAGGTTCATTTGGACTTGCGTTCACTGTCTCCATTCTCTCGCATTCGTCTTTTGTTTCACTAGCAACAAATGGGGTGGTGGAGGTTTTTCGAACAACATTTACGTGTCGGTCTAAACAAGCCACTTTGGCAAAGGTCTTCACTGTAGTGTGAAACACTAAATGGCCAAGTCACGAAGCGAGTGGGGCGACTGTTCTTTTCGTTCAGAGCCGTTTCACTGATTTACGCCAAATGTACTGCCAACAGACTTATGTGATTGCCCCAACAGGGGCACCCACCGACTCATACCGCAACTATCCACTATGTTTGCTTGGCCTCTAAGCTGACGGTGCGCTGTACTGAAAATACACACATGCGTCACGTGCGGCGCTTAAAACTGAAATGTTTCGGCGTTTCTGGGCTTAATTTAGAAATTCATGATTTGATTTTCAATGCGTCGGCTGTTTCCAGGGCATTAGAGGGGTGCTGGCTCATCATGGGTGATGGGTAACGACTTTTAAGACGGTTCAATTGATTAAAAACCCGCGTTGTTCTAGGCATAAGGCGTTAACAATCCAGTTTAACTTGAAACGAGCAAACATGTCAGTGATGAATTTTGGCTCTGATGTGGGAATCAGCCTTACCGTGTCTAAAGAACAGGCTGCTTTGTTGCAACAAATCGTTAAACTTCGATTATGCCCGAACCAGCCCCGACACAACGAGCAACGAACGTCAGTAACTACCCTCGAATGGAGCCAAGGACAAAAGGCGCTTATTGATTAACATGCGATTTCTGACGGGAACACTGCACAAAACGTTATCAACTCAAGTGATGATTAGTGCATAACCCATTTGGTGACCAGCCGCACAAGTGGTGATCAATGGTGATCACGTGTTGAAGAAATCGTCGACAGCGACAAAGGGGAAATTGTGTTCGATAATCCGAATTAACATTTCGTCTAGACTGTTCATAATATAATTGAATCAGTAGAAACAAGTACGGGAAGAGTCCAGGAATAACGAAATGCACTGTTTGTTATCTGACTCGAAAATGGGCTTATGCCGTTTGCCTGTTTACCGTACCACTTTGACAATATGACGTGGAACATCACTCGAAGCATTGCAGATCAGTTATTGCACCAGTAATGTTTATTAGACAATGTAAAAAATAATAAACACACAGCCGAGTGTGTGGATAAGCTATTCAAACTCGGCCGGGCACCGTATAGAATATACGGTATAGTAGCCAGTAGTCTCACGTCGTTCAGTCTCTCGCACTAATTGTTGAGCCACGTTTGTTATAATGGATCAGAAATGGATCAACGATAATTTTTTTATCGGGCTCTCCATGCCAGTACCCTGTGTCCACCGGCACTGAAACAACCTTTTAAATGTCGTGGCGTATTATTATGTCTCCTAAGTTTTTGCAACTAAGTTGTTCACATCACTAATAATATTTGTACGAGAATAGAGAGCTCCACATCAACCAGTAGTAATAACGCGCCTAATACATGTCATAGAACTTGATTAGTACGTGTATATATAACCAAAATAAATAATCCGATCGGCACATATAAGCCCTGGGTAATTTGGTGTCGTCGTGTGCATAAAAATCATTTTTTTCGGTTGCGCATGAAAAGAATGGAAGTGCGCCTCTTATTGCCGATTATACATCAAAGCATTGAATGTTTTGTTCAATCAACCAGTGGCAGCTTGCTCGGTGGGGCACGTTTGTAGCATAAACCGCGCGTTTTCGAAGGAGTAATCGAGTTTTCGAGTTTTCTGTTGCTCTTTGACTCTTTTCCGTTTTGAGTTAGATCAAATTGTTTATGCATGGTGAACTGATGCAATAAATTAAATTGTTTGAAACAGCTCTCATCTCCAGAATCCATCAAAGGCGTTTTGGTGGTATGGTGGCGTCGTCGTGTGGTGTTTCAATTGAACCACATTTTCAACAGCCGACACCGCTAAAATATCGGATAATCGAATTGACGGGCATTATTTAGAACAAGCCGTTCAAAATAGTTGTCAGCTTTGGAGGAATGGTAAAAACGAAGGGGGTGACTAGTCTAGTCTAACGAGGGACTGGAGCAGTGACATTCAAAAACTAAATTACAATCCGATTTCATGACAGCATCCATTTTGGAGTCAATCAATTTAAAAACGCAGTCAAAAATCGATATTAGTCTTGACACGGCTTCTAAACAAGCAATTTGATTGTAACAGATCACGCTGCCAAAGCGACTGGCGCAAGCGCCAAATGTCCAATAAAATGGAGGTTTTTGATCTTCGATTGAACCGTCTGGATTTTCAGTCAAAGGACAAGATTTCATTTTTGTCACTTGAACTTTTCGAGACTCAACTAACGTTATTATGTTGACAAGTCGCCCCTTTCATTGAAAAACAACCAGCACGTTCGGTAATGGTCAATTCACAGTCGTACAATAATCCACCCGTCCAGTCTAAGTATTAGGTAACAAACAGAAGGAAGTGGTTCATCGACAATTGAGTTTTCGGGGAAGGTGGACTTAATCCACCATGTTTGAGGAAGTGTACCAGAAATTAAGGGCGTCGGCTATGCGCCCACCAATGAGGCCACCTCAGGTTCTATCGCCTCACCGCAAAGCTAATTTTGGTGCTAAATTGGGGGTGCTAAATTGGCTGCTTCTTTTAAAGGCATCCTTACACGCCAACGACTATGTGTCCTAAACATGGACACTTCGTTAGAGTGATGATGATCATCGAGAAGAAGCGGGACCACAGAAAAATATAATCAAATTAACATTCGACAGAACCGTTCACACAACTTTAGTACAAAATTCTATTTCATGGTCGTCGAAAAAGAGGAAGTAGTGAAGAAGAATCGAGAGAAACAAAGGCCACGGAAACCAATGATGTCTAAACACTCGATTACAGTCGCTTTAGAGATGACACGTAACTGACGACGTTTTTTTATGTCGCTGTGCACACCGGATTCACCTTATATTGATCTATCCGACATCGGGCGAGGGATTTTAATTAAACGATTACTCGGTCTACCACTGTGGTCGTATGGGCGGTTTCTCAAGGTTAACCCATCAATCAATATATCGTATCCTATTAAACTATCACTCTCCTTACTCCCCCGGTTTGTGCATCGCCATTTTTTCGATGCCATTGATCGCGTTCAACCTATAATAAAATCGCCTTTCCAAAGTCGACATCCGTTTTGTGCGCTTCCGCGAAATGATAATCTTTTAGAAAAACGCCAAAAGTATGCAGTATGTTACGGATATTGAAATTCACTGTGACATCCTGTTCAATCACAAGAAGCGAAAAATGAAGCAGGAGTGAACGCGGCACGCTCGTTTCGTGCCTTTTAGAATGGGCTTAATCTGACGAGGCACTACGTGGCCTGACCCCGGTCTCGGCTGCTGCGCCAAAACGACGAAGACATGAAGAGAAAGCAAAAAAACGTAGTGTATCCTTTTTGGTTTTCGATTACGACACTTTGTCAAGCGCACCAGGGCCTAGCATTAGAGACGGTGCCGAATCAGTGGTGTGTGTGTATGGCTGGGCCCTTGACCCGGACAGTTTTTAATCTCATTTTCGTCACCCCCTTTCCCAACTACTCAGGCGGTTGAACTAGAGCACAAACGGCTGGTTCTTGTGTGTGTGTGTGTGTATGTATGTGAAGGGGCAACGTCTTCTATATGATAAGTCCACATGAAGACGTTTTGGGCAACCACAAGACGTGTATTAATAGTCGCACCACGAGTCCTGTTGAATCACTGCTTGGATGGGCAGTCCTTCTTGACCGGCCATTATCTCGCGAAGAGTTCTACTTGAGAATCAACGCCAAGAAAGAGAGTGTTCCACGAGATATGGGGCGTGTTACTTTAACTTGAGAACGAACACGGCAGAAAGTGGCAGTTGTATCATCAGCCATCTAATTTTAAGTTTTTGTATGTCGGTGTGTCGAAAATTACAAATCTTTTTCGCCAGCTCCAGAACCTAGGCCACTTGTCATAACGTGAATACGCATTTTAAGTGAGAACGTAGTAGGCACACAGCGCAGTAGGCGTAAGCCCAGTGATCATGTTTAGAACATGTTCCATTTTTTCGACGCCGCCGCGGAAATACGCGGCAGACATTAATTTAACATCACTTGGCCTGGATTCTAATTTATGAAGCCAACATGAGGCCGGAAGAGCAGCGACTTTAAGTCACTCACGAGATTGGCAGTCTATAAAGGCCACGACAAAACCAGCCGATGTTTGCTTTGATAAACGGCTCAGTGGTGTAACCTTGATGGTGTGTTATTCGTACTCATCAAATTAGACTGTCGACTTGGCGAACTACGCTTAAAACATGTTACGGTGTTTGCCCAGTGCGCCCACTTGACCACGCAACGTTTGGTGTTACGATGGTCAGCAGCCGAAGGTCGATATTCACTTTGATGACAGACCAAAATATAGGCGTCAAAATATAAAAACGTGTTTAATTTGAAGGTCCAGCTTTTTTCTGTATGTAACTGCGAAGTAGGAGTGAACACATGTCGTTATATTCAACATTCGAGGTAACATAAAATGCTCTCGTTACTAGGGTTATTAAATTCGGCACCATCGTGGCACCACGGGCAGCTTCAACTGATACTCTGCTCCTGGTAACGTAGATACGAGTTAATCTCGTCTCCTAATTAACGCCACACTATTAACCACTGTTTCTTTATCGGTGACGCCGGGTTTGTCTATATGGTCAAATATAACATAAGACCCATGCGGCCCGCTCACGGCGGATGAACAGTTCATTCAGCGCGACTCACCACGGCATGATAAGGGCACGGTTCGACGAATATACGGCAATATGAGCAAATAGCCACAACTGGTATGCATAGCGCAGTTCAATCCGCTTCTTTCAACATAAAGGACATAGATCTAGACATTTATTTGGCATCTTACTGACGTTTAAGTCTAACACCTCTTGGCCAACGCATGGCGCAAACATTTCCTTTGAAGTAGTAATTATGATGCAAAGCAAATGAACACAACTCATTTTTAAGGGTGAAAGTTTCAAATTCCGTCTCACACTTAACACCATCTGAATTCAATCATTTTTACCCGTCAAACCATGGAGAAAGAAGTTATTGAAACTCATGTTCAGCGGTCGGGTCAAAAATTCAGCTAATTTGAAACCCTTTTTTCATGGGCCAAGTTGAGGCCTGGTTGATCAAGGGCTCGTGTGGTCGGTAAGTGAGTAGCGGTTTCGCTCGTTGTCGTTGATTCGTCCCCATTTTTTGCGCCACCATATATTCGCGTTTTACGAATTCTCGTTCTTTTTGCATAAGCGACCTCTCAAACAACAACCTAAAAAGAAAGAACTCGTTCTCGTCGATAAAAAAATGTCACGTTGTTTCTTTTGTAAGCTGTACTTAGCGCAATCGCAAAGGAGCACGCTGCCGCCGAGGTTTGGTCTCAGTAGTCGTTGAAGACTTGCGGTCACATTTGTTTGATTTTCATTGTGTCTGATCTGATCACGAAATAGGCTTTGAAACACTTTTTACGTTGGTTGTCAAACGATATTCATCATAACCACTATTTTTGTGGTCACCATGCCTAATGCCCACATCATAATTATGGCGACGGCGGTACCACGTTTTTTGTTCTCATTTTTCGTTGCCATGTGATTTATTATAAAATCTTGAAATGACAATTACATGGTGGCCTATAGTGTCACCAGGGTTTAAGTGCTTGTAGCCTGGTTTGATAAAGTCGCGCTCCTCTCCGCCGGCTCCCGAATTTAAGTGGGATGTGTATTTTTCGAGTACACAGAGTATTACGGTGCACTTCGCCGTATATGCCGAACAATTGGCTTTACTGTTGCGACTCTGCATGGCTGGAGCCAGTGTCGCCGTCTTGAGTCTAATTGAGTTGCGCCTCCATTTTTTGAAAGCGTTCACATTATGTAGTAATTTTTTGTTTATTTATCTAAAAATCAATCCAGGCGCGCTAACGGACGCGCGCAAAACCGGGTCCTAATATAGATTCGATTGTCGCTGAACAAGACCTCAGCCCCAGTATGTGTGGATGGGGCATAATCCGTGGTCCGGTGGTCTTGGCTGTGCTTGTCGCTGCTTAAATTGGTGGTGGCGAAATAGAAGAAACCAAATTACGATGCATGTTCCGCTCTGATTTGGTTATTTGACGGAAACGCATATTATACCATAGAGAGGTACAAAAAATGTGGATTACTCAATTCGACGAAATTAAGTAACGCCATAAGTCCAGGGACAGGTATCCAAGTCACGTGTAATTATGATCCAGTTGGATTTCCGAATTGACACACCGTAAATCTGTACAACACTAGACTAGTGTTTGATAAACAACGTCGTTAGTGATCATTGGCGATATAGCCGTGGATGCACATTAGTTGATAATCATTCGACGCAAATATCTACCCTACGTCGAGTGTACCGGCATTAAATGACGGCTAAGTAGTGCGCGCACAGTTTACGTCGTAATTTCACGCCCCAAAATGCGCGCTGCTGCTTAGACTCGAAACGTACTCGAAGGCCTAAAATGCACCTGGTGCTTGTTTTGTCTTATTCGATTAAAGCATATCAAAACGAGGGACATGGTACATTATGGATGTATTAGATTGATTAGACTTTTGCGTTCAATACCTCAGCTGCGTACATCAATCAGCTCTCCCGAGCAGCTATTGAAGAACTTTACTTACATTCAAGCTCAGCTCTTTGGCGCCCCAGCATCAAGCTCCACCACCAACACCATTGCATTCGGTGCGCCCTCGTCGATTCCCCCTCATCCCTCCATCTTCCGTTTTTTCGATTCTATCAATTTGCGTAGTGCGAAAGAGAAATTGGTGACTTTTGCTTTGGTAACCGCTTTGACTATCAAAAAACTTTTTTTATCCCAAAAACACTTTTATACAAAAACAAAATTATACGTCGCAAAGACGATAACAAAAATCGGAGCCGTGCGAGACTAGAGAATCAACCCATTTGGAATCGGAATCAATTGAACTTGAAGAGAACTATACAATATTCTGGAATTTGAACAAAACGATAGAATACACAGCACACCATACAGAGAAAATGAAAGAAGATTCGACAAACGATGCGATTTATAATGTGAGTATTACTTTTGTTTATTCTGTCGGCCAATTTGTTGGCCATTTTGGTGTTAGTAGTCCTGTGCTGGTAAACCGCTTCAGCCGTGTCAAACATGCGAGCTGTTGAGAGCTGCGAGTAAAAACCAAACTTTAATCTGTTGCTTGTATTAGACCACCATTGAGCCGCTATTTCGGCTCGTTTGAAAAAAACGTAGCCACAGCTTGGACAACACCAAGTTTGTTCTTTCTCTCAAGTGATCAAGCAACTTCAAGCAAGCGGTGCCCATATGAGTGTGTTCGATGTAAATAGAAGTTGAGTCTAAATTAATCAAGAGTCTCAATTATTGATTGGCATTTGCGCCAAATGAATATATCCCCACATGGCTATTATTGATAACGAGCTAGTTGTCTATACAACAGATATTGAATCTGTTTGAGTCAGACAGGGTTATACTATTCGGCATTTAGTAACATGTCAAGCATGCGGCATACTTGACATGTTAACGGGAAACAACCAGCTGGTCGATTGACTGTCAAGGACCTTCTAACCAGCTCTTTCTTCTCGTTTCTCTAACTTGTTTATCATCTGGGCCCGATTTTAATTGCAAAAAACTTCCTCCGCCGCTGTACTACGACAGCTAGACTTTCCACACGATGTATAAAAGGCGTCGTCGTCCAATGTTGTTCAGACAAAACGGATTTGGGTACAATTATACAATTTGACACAGACGAAACTGACTTAACTCCCTTTATTCACACACCCGCTGTCGGACACGTTCTTATTGAATTGATAAATGTTCATTTTCCTCTGTAGAAGACTAACCCACAGTAAATTGCCAAAAATGTCACACCCATTAGACAAGTGAGACCTCACTCGTTTTCCCTGACCAGTTCCAAATTCGGCCTATATTGTTGAACGCCTGTCAGAAAACGAATTGAAACTTGCAATTTGGCAACATTGATTATACGGTGACAGATCCAATGTTAACGTGGCATCGTAATGTTACACTTTTGTGATCA
>SCLD01107677.1:0-30012 GCA_004367895.1 Oikopleura longicauda
ACCTATCTATATTGTAGTCTATGGATTAACTATACTATGTATCGGAAACGGGTACGTGGCAGTACTACGTGGTATCACAGTGTAACACATTCTGGATATGAAAATGATTTTGGTATTGACATGGGCCATCAAGAACACGTGTTGCCATCATATCAAGGACCCTACCTTGAGGTCAAATTGGAACTTTTCAATTATCGGTTCTTCATTTTCTTTCCAAAGTTTGATTGCAATTATCAAAATGTCTGAAATCTTCTTTCCATCAACGAAAATATTTTCGGTTTCTGCTGCTTGAGAAGTCGGCTCAATAGCCGAAGAATCAAGAGAATAAGCAACATCTTTCAATTGGTAACTTTGAATTCTCTCTTCCAACATTATTTCAGCTTCAACCTTTAAACAGTTAGACACAGTCTCTGAAAATGGATTTACTGAGAAAACTCGTATAAAGTTCCATACACTATCTAGCGGTTCCTGTAGCGTTTTTGTGAAGATTGGCCGAAGAAGATCTCTTGTTATTTGCTCAAATTTCCGTTGATGATCTTCAACCGTATCATAATGAAGTCTAGCTTGCGATATTTCAGCAATGTGAATTTGCTTCTGGTACTTTCCAAGCTCACGAATATAACTTTGTATTTTTTCTTTCGTGGTTTTATCAACAACTAACACTCACTGATATACGTTCGTAGTTAGGTGCAACCTTATTTCTAAAAACCAGACTTGTGTGTAGCAAAATTTGTAATTGTACGGACCATAACCAAGATTTTTCCTGATAAACGGACATTTTTTTATTAAAATATTGTCGTAGGAATCCTCTGATATATTGCTGTTAACAACATTTTTTACTTTGGCAAGATACTCAGCCAAGTTTCTTGGTGTTGAGATGTTTGTCGCTGTTCCAGATATAACAGTGATTCCATTTCCACTGCGCAAAATATTCAAGATGCTCCCAATTTCGTCTAATTCGCCGCCAATTAAAATGTAAAAAATCGGATATTGCAAAAAATTCGGATGGCAGATAAAAGCTTCTTCAATGTTGCAATTGCAAAAACCCTCTTCAAGTTTCTTTTGATTACATGATTCGGAAGTTTTTGGGATCCCATTTGGTAACGCTTTTGTAGTTTCGTAAAACAAGTAAAACCATGAAAACATTTCAATTCGATTAATCTCGTAGGGGAACCTTACATTTTTTATTTTCGGGGAATATTTCGAAGGTTGGAAATAAAAGCACACTAATGAAAAGCCTGATTATGAAAAACATGAACAACCATAAAATTTTGGATGCGATTTTTGGTAAGAGCATAAAAAATACATCAGGCTATGCCCTTTAAATTTTAAAAATAGACACTGTCTGAGGAATATCGAGTATTCATGATCATCCCTAGTTATGAAGCTTTTCCTTCTTTTTTTGAGGGGTTTGAAAATGCAAAATAATATTCATCTGTGTCTTCGCCGAGTTCACTTTGAAATAATTCTGTAATAATACGAAATTCTTGGGAGGACATTTCTTTATTTGACGAAACTTCTGATAAGTATTCGATTTGAGAATTCAAATCAGAGTGATTGTAATTTTGTTTGAATGAAAGCAGCGGTACCCTATCTCCTTTTTTGTATTTCATAATTCTGAAAACCAAAATAGGATCAAATGGCATGAGAGTGACTTACTTTCTGTTTTCTGCGAGCATATCGGAAACAGTTATCACTTTGCTGTCACTGGGTGATGTATCTCCATCACAGATAAGAGCGCCACCTAGATCAGAAGCAATACAATAGATTTCTTTCAATAGCCTTCTTATAAACTGCTGTTCTTTGTAGGTTTCTTTTCTAACGGCTTTCTCGGGTAGATATTTCAAACTACCATAGGTAGAAATTGAAAACGATTTCCGACCATTGAATTTTGCTTTTATCTGACTATCAAAATCAACCACCGAGCGTAAAAAATCATGCCAATACGGGTTTTCATTTGGTTTCCGATTCGCTTCAGTTTCATCTAGAATTATGTTATTTAATATATTATTAAATCATTTTCTCCTCTGATCGGATGCCTCAAGACTAATTTCTAAATTTGATTTGACAATCCTTACTTTTAATTTCGTCAAAATGTAAGAGCTGTTTTGTTTCATCTTTTGTAAGGTTCTTCAAAAAGGTTTCTTTGATAATGATTTGACTTTTTGAGGCGCAAAGCTGTTCACTTGCTTTTGTCTCATTTTCTTTTTCGTGGATCCAAGATTGTTTTTCCTTCAACAACTGATTGATAGGATCCTCAAGCTGGAAATGATCTTAAAATGTTGATAAACGATGTAACTCTAATTTATCATAAATGACAAACTCAGTGAGTTTAACTCACTGCATTCTATATTTTCAATATCAACTTCACAAGATACTTGTATAAGATTATCTTCTTCTAGGCAAGTCCCACTGCTTCTAGGTTTGTTTGGGACGACTTCCAATGCCGATGATATTCCCGAGTCTGATCGTATCTTTGCCATATTTTTGCTTTAGGTTTGGAATTCAAGCTGTCCGCTTAAAAATGGCATTATTCTCTTCTTCGTATTTAAGTATTTATGAAACGATAATAAAGCTTCATCTAACTACTTGTGGACTTTTTACGACACAACGGACCACGTCAACGGTGCACCACAATTGGTTCAAAAGATTTACCTTTGAGCGATTTTTCAAAAGTATTAATTATTTGGGATTTCTATTGAATTAAAATTTTTTGAGGCGAAGCTCCGATTCCCCCTTTTACTTTCTATAGGAGCTAAATAAGTTTCAGTCGACCATGAACATTTTGAAATCCAGACCTTTCTGATTAATGGGTATGCTAGTGCTCCACTAAGTTTGGTCTAACTAAGAATTCCTCAAAAATTCGAAAGCGGTGAAAAATGAAATTCGAAATTTTTGAAAAACGCGATTTTTCGATTTTCTGTCATTTATTTGGCTCGAGATTGGTTCAAAATGGTCAATAATAACGTGAAATGACTAAAAACAACAAATGTAGACCATAAGTAATGAATCTGCGAAAATTGACAAACCTGCCCTTTTACCTGCTTAGGTCTAACATGGCGGTGCCGTGACCAACCCGCAATTTGCCAATAAGTGTTAAAGATTACCTTTTGTTGGCCTAACGCTGTCAAAAATATTCTGTGAAAGAATGCGGAAGATTTTTGGAAACTGTCATGAAAAGTTAATTTAGCGACTTACTGTTAAAAGGACTTTGGCGGAACTGGTAGGACTGGTTCTCAGATTATTCTGACAAACTAAAGACCATCTATTCATGATCAGATTTACTTTTCTCCTATTTGATTGGATACCGGATAGTCAGGTTCAATCATAGCCACGACCAAGAGCCTACTTGACTTTTTATTTTGCTAACAAAGGAAAAACATAACTTATGTTACATAAGTTTGGATAGCCAATATTTGACGGAATAATACGCAGATCGAAAAAGTGGGCACATAGGGAAAGTAACATATATGAGTAGAAATAATGTCACCTTCTGCTCACAAGGAAGAGAAAGAGGGGGACTCGCCGTATAAACAATAAAGAGCGCGGGATATTAGAGAAAGTGACATTATTTTTCATTATTTCGTACTATTTATGGCTTCCTACTTTTCATAATTTTTAACCAACATAATTTTTGAATGAAATTGAACTTTATTTAAAGTTATTTTACATGTAAATGTACAAAAACTGGCAGTGTTAAATTATTTACGTAGTTTGTTGAGTCTTGCTCGTAGAGCCTCAAGCTGTTCTGCTGTCATTCTCTTTTTTGGAGATTCCATTTCCAATGAAACCGTTTCCTTAAAATAATTTAAATTTTCCTTTTAGAAAGTTATACTACAATCACCCTATTTTCTAGGGTTAAAATGACGAATAAGAATATTATATGATTGACAAATAACACAGTGGTGCATGGATTAACCTGATGTATAACGATAGATGTTGTCTCTATCGCAGTGCGTCTCTATAAAAATTATCAACAAAATATCATCAAAAAAAAAATAAATAGAAACAAACCTCTTCAGTCTCTTCTTCTTGAACAACTGCTTTGGATTTCAATGGACTTGGTTGTTCGGTTTGAAGCGGCCCGATACCGAGTTTTTCTCTGTATGAATTCAATTGATCTTCATAATATGTGAGCCCATGCTGCGTCTGCGTTTCATTTATCGTATTCTCCATATTATTTGCTAAAATTATTATAATATATATATATATATTAGATAAATAATAATTACCTTCATTCCAAGCCATCATTTCGAGTTTTCGTTTGACAAATAAGGTGATATACTTGGACTGTTCACCAAGAATATTATCCATATTATAATCTGGATTTCGTTTCTTGAAAGCATAAATATCATTCATGGCTTTGTTTGAAGTCGATTGATTTTGTGCTTGACGTAATAGACGGCTCAATTCCATACGAAGAGGATCCATCATATTTTCCTAAAATAATGATTATTTCTCTACCTATATAATAGAACGCCCATAACGGGAATTAATATCATGACTTGCTCATATAAGAGAGAAAGAGGAGGACGACTCTCCGAATATACAATATAGAGGGCGCCATTTAAATAATCATGATATTAATTCCCGTTACGGGCGATAGATCAAATCTTGGATTGATCGGCGAATCACAGGATAAAGTTTGTCCGATAAATTCAAAGAGGCGATTCACAAGACGTATGGAAATTATAAAGAATGCTTCCACTTACCTTGTCATCACTATTCTGGTTTTGAAGCTCTCTTGTTATTCTATCATATATAACGTTTCCAGATTGTTTATCTGCAATAACAACTTTTGCTTGGCTAGGGTATCTTCGAACAAACTTATTGCAGAAGGTCACATGACAACGCAAAATATCCATTTTTGATTTGACTTCATACGCCGGGTCATGCTTTGGATAAATTGTGATGAATTCGACCAGTAAATCGTAGGTATCACAAAAGTGATCACTACTCCAGGCGAAACTAGATTGATCAAAAATTGATAGAGCTTTTAATGATTAAAATTGAATTCAAATTCGTTGACGACTTTTCAAATAATCATTCTATTTCAGAGCCCTGATTAGACCTGTATGTCTATTGATTTTAATAAATTCCTTTGAAATAAGCTCTAACATATGCTTTGAGAATATTTTCATCAACACAATTGATCATTTCATGTGCAAGTTTGATGAATCCTTGAATCACTGAAGAGAATGAAACGTTATCCATTGAAAACTTAAGCATTTGATTCAACATTGGCGCAATTGATGGATCGACAGACTGGCATTGGGCGAGGAAAGATCGTTTCACTAACAGACGTATAACAGCACCTAGACATAGTTTCAAACTTTGATATCATTATTGGTACACATAGAACAAAATTTCTATGTTTTTATTGAATAAAAAATAACCTGTTAGGATTGAGAAACTTGCTCCATCGATAACCCGAGCGAAGTTTTTGACAATTTGACTGGTCAAAATCGAGATGAATTTGATAAGTTTAATAATAGTTGATGGCTCTTCAACATCTGTCAACATCTCGGACACTTTTGTATCAAGTAAACGAGCAGTAACCTTCATCAAATCGGCAACTTCATCGTCGATATCTTTCAAGGTGTTTTAACTTATGGGTGAATTATGGTTTGCCACGTGGACATTTTATATTGAATCAATATATTTGAATAATCTAGTATTTTTTCGTAAAACAATTCCTAATTTCGGTTGTCGTTTAACATAGTTGGCAGCGGCAACAAGGCCACACATGATTCTATTTAAATCTCCCGATGATATTTGAAGTTTCACATCCTTTAGAATATCAGAGGCCATTCCATTTTCACTGTATGTTGAAATGGCTGCATTTAGTTCCCTGCAGGTACGTTTCATTTTGTCTTTATCACCTTGAATATATTTTAATTTTGGTTCAGGAATATCGTCCATGAGTCCATCCATATCAACGCTCGCCAACTGAAGCTCTTCATATGTTGGTACTTGCACCGTAGCTGGAGCCGGTTCGATAATCTTGAAGCGGCCTTCGGGTTCAGGTGTCGGTGGCAATGGTGATGGTGCTGGGGAAGAGTCTTCGCGCTTGATATTTGAAGCACCTTTTGGCAATGTAACAGTACCACGCCTGTCTTTACTCGTTCCTACCGCTCTTGGTTTAACAAAAGTTCCGCTATTCATTGTTTTTGTCAAATCAGCTGATACCCCACCATCTTTACAAGCTCTCTTTATTCTTTCTCTCAAATAAGAATCTTCTTTTTCGCCCAATCTTCCAATTTTCTTCGGATTAAAAACTTCATCACCGATATGACGATGAACCTCAACCAAAGCATTGAGCGCACCCGATCTAACATTTTGATCTCGATCGGAAATTTGGGCAGCGATATCTTTTAGTGCCATCGCCTTTGGTGGTCCCAAAACAGATAATCCATGATTCGCAATCATTTCACCAAGATGTTTTAGACATTCTGTTCGACAGCGAGAATTTTTTGATTTTACTCCTTGTAGAATCTCTTCAAAAATCTTTTGGTTTGAATAAATGAAAACCATTGACCTTCATAAGGATAAGAATTGGTATCTTGTCAAAAATAAATTAGTTGGAATCACTTTAATTTTGTTTTTTCATAGGCTAGATATCCGTTCCTGAGCATATCATGTACACTATCTCTTACTTCCTGTCTGCCTTCACCCAATTTAGAAATCAAATGAGGCAAGAACGCAGTCGCTTCGAAGCCAAGCATTCTGTAGTCTGCTTCATTCAATTGATTAAAAAGTTTTTGAAGCCATATTAGAAGTCTTGTTAGAACTGTTGTATTTTTTTCTGAAAATCGAACAGTAGACCAACGTAGAATCAAATCAACAACTGATTTCAGCTTTTCCAATTCTTCATTTTCCAGCAAGCCAATTGCTTTTGTTTGGGAAGGACCATCAGTCTTGTGAAAGAATTCAAGAAACTTGGCACCAAAAGCAGTCTGACATTGAATTTTTAGCTGGTCAATCAGTTCTCCTCTTGGAGCTGTACCCGCATCAAATGTCCATTTCAATGTCTTGAGCTTAGTACCGGGTGAGGATAGTTTTACAAGCGATTTCATGACACATGTCAAATTTTTTGAACTTGTTAAAAATAATGAGAAACTATCCTCACCCTAGCTTTGTATCATCTTTTTCTCTTTGTGATTTCAATTTATCTGTTCCAATGATGATATCACCAAGATCTTCAGCGACAACAGGCTTGCCTTTCACAGTCTTCACTCCCTTTCCTGCTATCTTTTTCGTCACTTTTTTAGCCTTTACCTCCTTGACTGGAGCCTCAGACCCTTCAGTATCGGACATTTCCATTTCCTCAGCTTTTGGAGCAGCCTTCTTTGGTGCTTTTTTGCTAGCAGCTTGATTCATAATTGTTCCAACATCGATTACTTCCGCTTTTATTTCAACTTTAGGAAGTGTCTCCTTAATTTTATCAAGATGATCACGGATTTTTTGATTGTTGCCCGCTGCTTTGCACATTTTTTGCCATCCAACATGAAGCATGAAGCCATAAAACGCATTGCCAGCAGCTTCTCGTACTTTGCCATCCCTATCTTCATAACAGGCGTAAAGATTTTTGAGACAAGCCTCTAATCCTATTCAGGGTTGAAAATATCGCACAATTTTATAAGTGCTAGTGTAATTTTAGTGCCTAAGGCTCTTAGCACTAATTAGTACCTAGTAATAGTGTTCAACCTTCATCCTATTGTCGGCACTTTCTTTTGGTCCTTGAGTTTTTCCCCAAGCCAATTTAAGAAAGAATATCTCAAATGAACTTTTTTCGCATCACCCAGCGTCTCGGAAATGGATTCATCGTCGAACCAAAATTTCATAGGTACTAATTCAAGCCAAGATGATAGCGCCGCTGCGGCCTTTTCTCTCAATTGAACTTTTGAATCAGCAAAAACACCAATCATTGGAACCACAACAGCTTTGATATGTTGTTTGGCACCTTTAGCACCCAGACTTGCAGCAATCAATATCCATATCTCAATTGTTGTTGTCAATAAAACTTTGTTTACATCTGATAATCGCTTTGCTAATGCTGGAGGTAGATGGCCCAAATTTGCCGTAACGAATTTGTTTGTTTCAAAAATGGTTTTAATTTCATCGAGGGCTTCACGACGCATTTTCCAATTAGAATCACCAATTTTCGTTAATAATTCTTCGGTTAACAATCCGCTTATGTCTTTACGTGGCATTAGGTCTTCCATTTCGTCATCATTATCATCATCTTCTTTATCGTCCTCTTCTGCCCCACCTTGGGCTTTTCTTATCACTGAACCTCGACTTGGAATTGGTGGGGATTGACCATCATATTTTGAAAATGCTTCACCGATTTGCTTTTGAATAGCATCTTTTTCAGAAGTATAAAAGTCTTTGAACTGAGGCAAAAACCGCATCACAGTTGCAATAGATTCAATAGCCTTCGTTCGTACATTGGCATTAGTATGGCTTAGAGCTTTTTTTGATGCCTCAGCAAAAGCCCCGATATCAAATTTACCAAAACCAAATTGTGGAAGAGCTTTTCGGGTTCAATCGATTTATAAAAAACAAGAATGAAAAGAATCGAATCCTTTTAAAATATATAAGAAAAAACCCTGCCTAATGATATCCATGACCATATCTCCGCAACGTTTTTGACATTTTTGAGTTTTTCACCCAATGGCAAAACCTTTGAAATCACAAATGGGAGGGAAAGATATTCTGCCATACACGAGAGGGCTTCTTGAGATAATGCACCACATTTGACGTCGCCAATTTTATCAAGACAGTAGTCTATGACAATGTTCAAACTGGTTTCAGAAAATTTTTCGGTATTGCCACAAACTTGGATAATTTTCATTTTTTCCATATTGCATTGAAAGTTTGTATCCTTGAATCCGGGTTTCAATGAAAGCAATTTGAAGACGGCTTGAGCGGGAATATCGTTGCCCATAATCGCCAATTTGTTTCGAAGAGTCTCCAGGGCAGCTGAAATCCAAATTTTAAATTTCAGTCGGCGTCATAAATTATTTTTGAAACTCTAATTTTCTCGAAATAAAAAAAACATTTTTATATAACTCGAGTAAAGGGAATTAATTTCAGGACTTGCTCACATAAGAGAGAAAGAGGACAACTATCCGAATATACAATATAGAGGGCGCCATTCACCTTAGTCCTTATATTAATAAGCTTTAGTATCATTACAAGTGCCTCCAGTACGATTTTCGGCTAAAGAGGAAGTAATCAGCTGATCGACCATTTTCGAAAGTCTTTTTCCGAGATACAAGAGACAACCACGATGCAACAAACGTTTTCCCAGTTCTCAAGTTAATTAAATAACTGACCTAATCGAGCTTTCCATGCAGTATTTTGAACTTCCTTGACAACTTCTTCGCCAAACAGTTCGACACATTTATCAAGGGCAACATCGTCTGATATTTCCGCCTCTTTGATTGGCTCATCTGTTTTCGAATTTTCTTTTTTTGAAACTTTTTTTGGGCCTTTTTTCGCTGGTGCTGCTTTTCCAACTGGCTTCTAGAAGTATAAGGTAGTATTTAATGAATTTCTTGTAATAAAACTTTTTCAAAAACTAACCTTAGATGGTGGAGCAGCCTTCTTGGGTTCAGCTTTTGGTTTTACTGGTGAGGCAGCTTTGACTGTAGCAGCTGTTGCATCACCCCCAGCGTTTTTCAGCTCAGCAACAGCATCTTCAATCATTTTCTTTTTGTCTGCTTTCATCTCAGAGGTGAAGACGCTCATGACCTTATCGCCCACTTTCTTTTGTATTACTGCAAGACATTTATACGTATTTTCACGTATAGTTTTGTCACTAAAATAAATTTAAAACATAATTTAGGTGCCTAGTAATTTCACAGCAAATACGTGAAGTTTGCTGTGAACTGTTCTCAAAAAAGTGACCACTTAATTTAAAAATAGGAACTTTTTCTTACTTATGGTCACAGTTGGCGATAATTTTGGGCATGAGCTCCTTGAGAATTGGTTTGCCAAGTTTGATCGTTTTCGGTTGGAGGTTACGCATGATAAATAATGTAGTTTCAGCTCTGATTGAAGGATTTTTATCTGCTAATCGTTCAATTAATGTATCTTGCAACTGGTCGGGAAATTTGATTGTTTTAACTGCTAAATCGGCTGCCATTCTACCAGCTTTTACCACCTAAAGATAATGATTATTTATTCAAAAAAGATCTTATACTTACGTTAGGTTTCTTTTCTTTGAATCTGCCTAGAATTTCGATAATGATTTGAGTTGCATAGTTTTTGAATTTATCTCTGAGAGCTTTTGCAAGTAGAGCAGTTCCAACAAAAACTTTGATTAGAAGAAGGACATTTGTGTCTTTTTTTATGCATGTCTTCAATGCAATCGCCAAATTACCATAGTCACCGGCAGCTAATTTGATTTCAGGAAGCTTTTCGATTTCGTCAGGTAAGCTGACTATGTCTAATCCGAGTGATTTATTGAGAAGATCGAGACATGCACCGCGCACTTTCCATTTTTTCGATTCCATCCCATCGTAAAACACAATTTCTTCATCCTCAAATTTGAATTTGGTTGATAGAGTAGGAAGAATTTTGGTCTCTGGTAACATTTCAAACATGTCGACGGGCTCTTCGTCTTCCTCCTCCTCTTCCTCAGCTTCACCGCCTTCAGCAGCCGCTTGTGCCTTTTCTCTTTGTTCAACTTGTGATTTGAAGAATCGTTTTTGCTTCGATTTCATTTTCATATCAGTCCATGCTTCTTCGCACTCTTTTATACTGTGTTCAATTTTCGGTTCTTTCTCGAGTTGTTGTTTTACGATAGCACCAACCCAGCAATATGCTATGCAAATGTTGTTTAACGCTTATAAATGTTTTGAAAAATCTTACCTTCGACAAATAAATCGCGAGTAGCTCCACGAACATTTTTGTCTCGATGTTGAAATAACTTTGGGCATTCGGCAAAAATAGGTTTTAGCGAAATAATCTTGTGGCCAAAATTTTCAAGGCACAGTTTCAGGGCTTCTACAGAGGCTGCGGCGACCTTCGGATTTTTGTTTTTTGCTCCTTCTATGAGGGCTGTGGCAACATCTTCCCCTCTTTCATGTTCACAAAACTAAACAAAAAGTTGAGGCTATCTTGAGCCGAAGACTCCTATCGGGCGTACCTGTAAGCAAATCTCAGTAGCCACTTCTTTTGTTTTAGGTTTAGAGTTGAAACATTTTTGAATTATTCCATCGATAACACCAGATGCAATCCTAAACGAATCATTTTTATGATAATTAGTGATAATTTATGGTCTGGTAACCAATTGTTTTTTCGTACTTACTTTTGAGCATCTTTGGTTGACATATTTTCTACTGTCTGGAGTGCAACATCTACGGCAAGCATACGAGAGAGTTCATTTTGTTCGGTGACGAATTTTTTGACGAGAACTGAGAATTTTTTAAATATAGGATCGTGTTCCATGTGCTTGTTTAATTCTTTTTGAAGCTCTTCGTATCCCATTTTACGACATTTCCAATTTGCATGCTGGACCTTGTCATAAGGGGGCATTTTTCGCCATTCTTCCAGTTCTTCAGCAGACATTTCAATTTATTTTTCTCTGATTTCAAGTTTCTCTAACGACTCTTTTTGAGGAATGACTAAAATTATCGGTTAGCGCTCAACTTGAGGAATTAGACACGTGGTGAAAATTGATGAATTGGTCAAACGGTTGAATTTTAAGGGGCGGGGAAAATTGTTCAATTAATCGATAACATGTTGTCCAATTCCGTAAACCATAAGGGCAATCAGATAGCCCAGAAGAGTAGGCGAAGGACCCTAATCGAATGAGTGTTTTTAACAGTCACGATACGGTTAGGCTCTGGAGCGCCTAAAGGGAAAAATTTTACATGTAATGTTTTTAACAATTTCCATGCACTTTTTCACATCCGTATCGTGACTATTAAGCAAAATAAATCAGAATTCGAACCGAGCGGTATTAAAAAATCACACCATGATCGTCTCCATGTGAAAAAGACCCTTAAAGAAAGTGTCATCCGCCTACTTCTCTAGGGGATACCAGGATGCCCATCCCACGTCGCTCGAACGTACTTACTTTACCTATATTTACAGAAAATTACATTTTGAAATCTCAGTTCGAAGCGACATAGGAAGACCCAAAGGAATTGGACAACATGTAATCGATAGTTGAAAAATCTTCCCGAACCGAATTTATTTAACCGCGTATTCGATTCTTTGTTGTTGTGTTGTTTTGTAAAGGAGCGGAGGACGAAAAGGCGTGGGTGGTGCAGAATTTTTACAAAACATTTAGAACTTTTACCTCTGATTTACTTCTGTAATTATCTCTGATAATATTTCATACCTTTTTACAAAGGCATGTGTATAGCTTGTAATTGTTTTATCTTCTTTTTTCTCTCTGAAAAAGATGAATCCGAAATCTGAATGATGCTGTCTCGATTTCAATTTTGCCGCGAAACCATTCGACCAATCAGCGGTCTGTATTTTTTCGATTTGTCACAACTTCCTTACTGAACATTCTTTGGAAGTATTGAAAAATACTTTTTATGTTAGTGACTAAACCTTGTCACAAAATGTTTTTTACCACGAGTGGTTAAAATTATGATTGAATGGCACAAAGTTGACTTTCCACAAGAGAAAGTTCGGATCTGAATCATTTGTAGGATGAGTCATTTATGAGATGAGTCATCCATAGCAAAACGATGAATCATTTTTCGAGGAGAGAAAGTTGTCCCGAATATATTGAGAGATTTATGAATTTATAGAGAAAAACAGTTGTATACAGTTCTTCATAAAACGACCACTTCGTAAATATAATTTAAGATTGTGCTAAAATGTTCGTAACGATAAGTATAAACAAAGTCTCGACCAGTAACCCGAACCAGCATGAACCTAACCCACAATCAATTTTACCCAATTTTCTCTTTTGTGAAAACCCCATAGACCATAGACCGTTCGTGATAAGACCGTCCGAAACGGTCCGTATGACCTACCGTATCCTGAATTGGGCCAATTATGACGATTATTAGATTAAGAAGATAAAACCGATCCAATCCTTGATATTGTAAGTAGTTGACGATTTGAAGTAAGTAATGTGTTGAGATTGACAGTTTATTCAAAATTAAGGTAAAATGGATCGACCGTGGGACGATTGTAGATTTTTTGTGACTAGCGGCTGCCGAAATGCAAATTGTAAATTTCGCCATTCGGAAGCCGCAAAGAAAAATCCTACTTGTCCAAGCTGGGCATCTGGAAAATGTCAAGATATGAATTGCTCGCAAAAGGTAAACCCCTTTTCCATCCCAATTGGCTAAAACAATTTTCAGCATGCCATCGACATTGGAGCAACTCCATGCAGATTCGAATTTTCTGCTTCGGGATGTACAAATTCAAGTTGCGGTTTCAAACATACTTTACCACGAAATACTGATGCTGATCTTCAAAAAAAGGTTTGAATTGCAATAGGATAGAATTTCTTAATTAAGATACTTTTTAGCTAGCTATTTTCTTGGCTGAACACGATAAATCACAACAAATCACGGAAGAAAAAACTGACACAAATGATAAATCGGTATGATGATTAAAGGTTGATATCTTACATCGTCTATTTTGTTTTTAGGATACAGAGAATAAAAAAAGTTCGCCACAAAGTGATGAATCGGACGCAAGTGAGTCCGAATGCGATCTGGAAGCATTGCGTGCTCAGGAACGATTTATATTTTTTTTGTTTAAAAATGGTGCTTTATTTTCATACGACTTTCAGACAAGCAATACTTTTTAAAATCAAAAAAGGCTCTCAAGACACAAGTACTCAAGGAAAAAACGCAAATTATAAAGCGTAAAGGACTCAGTCCCAAAAAGGGAAATGATGTCCCACCAACAAAGATTATGAAAAAAGAAGCAGTTTCAATTCAGCGTCGACTTGGAGAACGTATACAATTACAAACGACGACAGACAATGGTCCGAGACGTGTTATCAAATCGAAAAGGTTGATTTACATCAAATTGTTTCCAACAATGTAATAAACTTTATATTCCAGTCAATACAGCGAGGACGAAGTCTCTGATTTATCTCTTGATGAGCTGACTGATGAAGAGCCTGAAGATCTTCGCGCTACTCTCAATAAAAATAAGCACTTGATAAGGGTCAGTTAATTTCAATTAAACCTTGAGCGAAACATTTTTTTCAGATATCAAAGCCAAACTCTGCTGCCACCACTAAGAAAAACTCAGATATTACAGGACGTCTCATCAGAAAAGTCGATAATTCAAATCCGGTTAAAAAAGTTCCATCACCAATAAAAGATAAAACAGGTTCCCGAGTTATTAGAATGAAGAAAGAAGAACACAAGAATGACTCTCGTCCAAGCTCTTCCGAATGGATTGAAAGAACGATATCAGGAAAAATTGATACCAATATATTTTTTTATTTATTTGGATTAGATTTATATATAACATTTTTATCAATATTTAAGCAGTAAAGCCCAAAGCAGAAAATAAATTTATAAACCGGTTGGTGTCTGGTGTCAGTCAATCCGAATCAGATTATTCTGATGCAACTCAATCAGATGACTCATCAAAACCAAGACAAAAACCGAAACGAAAACCAAACTTGGCTTGGTGCAATATGACTCAAAACAATTCCACAGAAGATGATGATCTGTAAGTGATTATCTTTTTTCATAAGTTTTAACATAGTATTCAGAATAAAACGGAAAACTTCGTCAGATCGAGAATCTGACATAACATACGAGCCAGTCAATCGCCCAGTTGAGTTCACGCGAAAAATATCTGTAAAAGGAACAGTTCAAAGTAGACTTGGTTCAAATGTTAAATCAAGATTAGGTGCGGCTCCGGCTTCGACGCGGGATGAACAGGTGCGAATTCATATTTATGACTCATTAATTATAACAAATGAATAAATAATTGATTCAGAGCGTCAAGAAGAGGATAGGCCTGCCACTTAAATCACGCTTGGGAAAAGAATCTTCTCTAGTGAATCGCCTAGGTCCAAGAATATCCCAAGAAATTCGAACTTCAGACCCTACTACAGTTGCTACGAATTCTACGAACTCCAATGTGACAAGGTTTATTATTTATTGACGAAATTATTTATTTATTTTTAACGATAGGGGTGGCGATCATGAATACACGCAACCTAAAAAGAAAAAACTCATTTTAATCAAGAGAAAACAGCCCTCTGAGCCAAAAATGTAAGAAATGTTTGTATTTATAAATCAAAAATAAATATATTTAAATGGATAGTCAAAACGATGAAGTGCAAGTAAAAAAATCAAAACCATCACCAGAGCCAAAACTAGAGCCAAAACTTATTCCAACTGAAACAACGATTCAAAAGGCAGATTCAAAAGTTAAAGTTGAACCAATCATTAGTGCAGAAATAAAATCTCAGACGCCAAAAGCTAAAAAAGGTAACTCTAGATACCTGATATTTGATATTTATATGTGCAAATATGAAATATTCTATGTGACATATTATTTAAGTGACAAAAGTGTCGGTAACAGATGATTTGGAAGATGAACTGCTTGAAGGGGGAGACGATCTTGAATTGGGAAATGAAATAATCGATGACGATCTATTTGATCTGTGAATTATACAAACTAGAGGATTCCTTCTAGGATGCTATTCTTATGATGCTGTAATCTGTATACCCTTCAAACAAATTTTTAAAAACAATTCATAATGTTTTTAGAATGGTCGATACAAATGAAGTTGAATCGCATTTGATAGATCGATACGAAATCAGACGGCGACTTGGTAAGTCAACAGTTATTCTCGTTGGTAAATTCTGATGAAATTTTATAGGCAAGGGCGCCTATGGGATTGTGTGGAAAGCAAATGAAAGAAAAACCGGCCGCGTTGTTGCGCTGAAGAAAATCTTTGATGCATTCCGGAACGCAACAGATGCCCAGCGAACATTCAGAGAGATTTTATTCCTTCAAGAATTTTCAGATCATCAAAATATAATCAAGTAAGTTTGATTTTGGAATCCTTTGATAACTTATTTGTTATTTAGATTATTGAATGTAGTTGCAGCAAAAAATGATAAAGATATTTATTTGGTATTTGAATATATGGATACAGACTTGCATGCAGTGATAAGAAAAGGTGGAATATTGCAAGATGCTCATCAACGTTATATTATGGCGCAATTACTGCGTGCGACCGCCTATTTGCACTCTGGGAATGTCATTCATCGTGATCACAAGCCATCGAATATTCTACTTGATTCCGATTGCTTAGGGACGGGTTCAAATAATAAGCTGAAATAAAAACCATGAATTATAACCATGATAGTTTAGGACAATTGTTATGTTTGAACACACAAATAGTGAAAATTTGTGATTTCGGTTTGGCGAGATCGTTATCGCAAATACCCCAGCCAGAAAAAGGACAAGACACAACAGTTCCGGCATTGACTGAATATGTTGCCACAAGGTGGTATCGTGCGCCTGAAATATTATTATCGTCTCCTCATTATACAAAGGGCGTTGATATGTGGTCATTGGGATGCATTCTTGCTGAAATGCTTTTAGGAAAACCTTTATTCCCAGGTATGGTGATAATTTTGAAGAACATTGAAAATTTTCCCCTGCAGCCTTTCTCTTTAATATAAAACATATTCACCTCACAAAAGGCGATTCAACTTTCGATCAAATCGAGAAAATTATTCGAGTTATTCCACAGCCTTCAAAGCTTGATATAGAAATAATTGGTTCACAATATGCTCAGACTGTTATTGATAGAGCCCAACGAAAAGCGAAAAAACCTTTGAAAGATATTTTGCCAACTACAACACCTCCTGATGGGATTGATCTTATACAAAAGGTTTCAATTTAATCGATCCTAAAAAGTGACTAACGTTGATGATAGTTGTTGGTTTTTAATCCTGAGAAGCGGCCGTGTGCAGAAAACTGTTTGAAACATTCTTATGTTGCTCGTTTTCATTCAAAGAAAGATAATTTGGACGTTGGATATAATGTTATTCCACCAATCAACGATGATATACAATTGACTGTTGATGAATATCGCCAAAGACTTTATGCCATGATTCAGGTAAAGTTTAAAGATTTCTGAATAGACAAAACGAAGGGTTCAATTTTAAATGTATTTCTCTAGGAAAGAAAAAAAGCTCAAAAAGAAGAAAGACTACGAAAAGATTTGGAAAAAGCGTCTGGCGACCATAAGGTTTTTTTCATTGTCTTAAAGTTTGCTAAGATAAATAAATTTATTATGCTAGGATCCAAATGAAACTTTGACAGATAATAATAATACAATAACGGAAGACAATTATGAATCACGTGATCAAGTGCAGAGCGAAAAAAATGAACAAAAAGCAAAATCCCACAATCAACACGCAGTTTCACGCAATAATCAACAACGTCATTCGAAATCAGCATCACAGAATATAAAATCAGATCAGGCAGTATCAAGAGATAGTCGTCACAAATCAGCTCCAATTCATCGAAATCAATATGGTCATACTAGGCATGAAATAACAAGAAATTATGATCAATCAGTAAGTTTGAACTCATTATAATTTCAAGGGCACGCCCAAATAAATGTTTTTCAGCGATCAAATGCAGCTCTGATGCGAAAAACAGAAAGTAAGATGAATGACTTGTCGGTAACTGGAAAAATAGTATCATCTGGTTATAAAAACCGCAATCAACAAACAAAAACAAGTAATCAACCTGTTAGGCCACAAAGACGATATAGTAGTGTTCACAAGGTAAATGATGAACAATTCTTTTTACAAAATTCTCATCTTGTTTTTAGAATAACAGTTCAACCGGTGTCCCAAAACAGACTATTGGTGGAGGTCATTCTCAACAATACGGAACAGTATCTGCTCAATGGCTTCGTGAACATTCATAAAACCTTTCTAGAAATTAAAAAGCCAAAACTTTCTTCATTCTCAACTGTCAATAACTTAAAAAGGATGATTATCGTAAATTAGTTATTTATTATAATAATTTTACGATTTCATCAATTTATATTTTTCTATTCACACAGATTTTTTAAGATTTTAGCTTTGTTAAAATAGTTTTATTTTTTTATAAAATCCGGAACTAACCAAAACTGCTCACGGTGGTCACCAAGTACCAATAAACTGGTCACAAATGACCTTTTTCTCACGATTACCGGGTAGATCCGCCCAGAAAATTAGGACAAATTATGCTCCTCTATATTCTATACAGTATAACCTGCATGACAATAATCGTGCGTTACGTGCTCCTCTTCCTATCTTAATCATAATGATATATTTTTAAATAAATAAAATTTAAAAACACAAGTATGTATCGAATCGGCAATCGTCTTTCGTCTGTTCGGACTTTTGGAGTTACACTTCATATTCGTAATAATGAAGGCGCTGTACCTGGTGACATTGATTATCGTCGTCCAAGAGGGAAAATATGGAATGACGAGGCTGAAATACCCGAATATAGGGTTGAATGGGACCGAAGAGACAAGATGAAGCAGCGAGATGCAAAAACAATACACAGAGAAGGAAAATGGCAAGCTTATTTGGGAGATAAGCCAACAGATGAATGGGCCCCGTAAGTGATTTTACCCCGTCGCTATCCGATTTACAGAAATTGCTGAGTTTGATGATCGCTTTTAAGACCAGAACACCCTGCTGATGTCAAAAGAGAATATATTATTGAAGATAAATTCCAAATGAACAAATGGCAAGATTTATTTCACAAACATAGAATTTATATCCCCGATGAAGAGCGGTATACTGTGAGTTTATATGTTTATTAGGTAATTTTTTGTCTCATATCTGATCAAAATGCCTTAAGTCATTTCCATTGGTAATTGGCTATGTTAACAGAAGAGTTGCATCTGATCGAGTTGAAGTGACAGTTCATGACGCCCGTTTTCTAGAGGCAGAAAGTCAGTTTAGGCCAGACAAAGGTTTGGTATACGTTCGAGATAATGGTCAAACCAGGCTCGGTGAATTTATTCAAGCAGTTTTGCGAGATTCGGAAAATCAAATTACTACTCATGATTATGATAAGGAAGCGGATAAAATTGCAGCAGTTAATTATTGTTAGCTTGATCCAATATTTGATCCCTTTCAAGACTATAAAGATGCCTGGATCAATGACATGTCCAATTACGGGTAAACTTGTCCGAAATAATAGATTGGTTGATGATTCACCAAGAAGTTTGGCAGAAAATCGAGCGATAATCGACGATAAATTAGGTTTAGCCGAGATCTACTAATCGAAATTAATAATTATTTAAGATCGGAGATTATATGGTTACAAATATAGAGATGATTTCAATCGAGATTTAGTCAATTACGAATTAAAATGGTCACAGCGTGATATCAAGCGTGCTGTTGATGAAGGGCATCGTGTCGAAAAACAAAATAATGAAAAGTTTAATAAGCGATTGGATAAAATTAAAAACTTTAAACTATCTTGATTAAAATGCGAATTCATATTGGTTCAAAGTATTTTTAATTCAGAATGACAGATGATACTAATGCAGCATTAATGTATTCGATACTTCCCTCAATAGGAGAATGCTGTAAAAGTGATCCTGATACGGCTCGTAAGTTGAGAGAAATTTTTGTTAAAGTCGAAAAACATGCTCCTGGATTTTCTGAAGATTTTATTGGTGCTCTACACAAGGGATTATCAAGACCACAGTTTCCATACGATGCAACTCTTCTATCACTTAGTGGACAAGATTTAAAGGAATTCAAAATGATTAAAACAGAGTGAGTTAAAAATTTAACGTAATTGTAAAAATTGTTTATCAGTTACCTTTTATAATATGGCTTTATCGTTAAGTTATCGGAAAATAAGTACTCGATCTCCAAAAAATCGAGTAGTATACAATCTATCCGGACCATTCTAAAAAATGTTTAGGGAGGAATATCATCAACTTCAACAACGATCCGACACATTAAAGAACATTTTGAGCTCGATTCCACGAGTGATTGACAATAGACCAGTATTTTTAGATGTAAGATTCCCGACAATCTTATTGTATACATAATTTATGGTTTTAAATTTAGACAATAAAAGAAATAGCGGGTAGTATTCGTAATCTGCTGGACGTTCTCAAGGAATTAATTCGTACTAATTCTCGAAATCGACAAGTGTCTGATGCGCTTGATCGCCAGAAGCGAGATTTTGTTCAAGCGTCGAAACATTTCTCCGATTCGCTCAAGCTTTATTTCCAAGATCGAACACGTGATCAACAGCATGGAGTATTCAAAGCAGCAAACAGGCTATCACAACAAACCAATATTCTACTCATTAAAATAAACAAATTGAAAACATAAACTGATTATCGAGCAGGCACCAAGTTCACTTCAAATTTCACTCCTGATTATTTAATTCTACTGACCATAAAATGTTGTCACTTCCAAAATAAACGCTCAAATACTTCAAAATACTGCTGGTCATCGTATCCTTAATATTTCAAAAATTTAGTATGTCGGAAAATTGTGCAACTAAATCATGTGGCGCTGTCCCTATTGAGGATTTAACCATTGCTGATATGAAAAATGCAATTGAAGAACGATTCGCCCCAGTCACCCACTGTGAAGTAGACGATTTGGGTACTTGTGGTACCTCATATAAAGTCATTATTGTTTCTGTGAGTCTAACTAATGCTCGTTAACGTAAATTATGGAATGACGGCTAGCAGTCTCTAGTTCTACCCGACCTAATCTGAACAACATAGTCAAGAGCATATTTAGTCGATTTTTGAAGGAAAGAAAACACTCGAGAAGCATCAGATTGTCAATGAGAAATTGAAGCCAGAAATAACTCGTCTTCATGCTTTTAGCCAGAAGACATTCACGCCAGCTCAATGGGAAAAGAAACAAAAAGAAGCTGAACAATGAATGCCTTTGTAGTTGTTCCCAAATACTTCGAGAAAACTAATGATTTGACTCTCGTCATAATCTATCCTGGCTCCGACCATGCCCTTAAAATTACTTAAATATATAGGCTCTATCTTTATTTACTTTACTTTATTTGAGGTGCTATTCGTTCTTTTTACTGCTACAATGACCTTTAAAATGGCTGTGAATTATCTGAATGTTTCTAGACGAGAATCAAAATTGGACGAAATCATGAAAGACATAGAGACATGTAAAACAAACTATTTGCTTGGTGGTCAATTCTGGTATCCCTTTCAATCACTAGAAGTTAATAAGGCAAGAGTGGACTATTCTCCTAAATCGACCTTGCTGTAACCACAAAATGTTAAAGTCGAAAAATAGTTTATCCTTGGTTAAGCAAATAGATTTTGCTGTTCGATTCGCTGAACATTTCAATGATGACGTAATCAAACACTGTTCCCATATTGACAAGGGGTTTAAAACCTGTCCACGACGATGGGACAATATCAAAATTAAAAAATATCTCAGCAATTACACCATATTAAAGAGTAATAAGGGTAATGCTTGTGAAATATTTGAAAGGTTTATTTTATTATTATCCACATTTATGGTATTTTATTTTTAAGGACAACTTTAATGCACGATTTAATGAAATTTAACGAGCCATCAATTCTGAAACTGTTTCTAGAGAAAGGAGTAACGTTACATGGAACATCAGGATTGATATAAAAGTCAGTTGTGTCAACAAATGCTGTTATGTAGCGTTAATAATTGTAGTTATAATAGATTAAAGTTCTATCGTCTTACGGAGTGTTGTAGTTTCGATACTATCTCGTTCAGAATCTAAGTCGAAGGATACTTGTTAGCTATGAAATTATATTAAATCAAAAGGTTTTCCACCATTTCTACAGTTGTTGTGTCATTATACAAAGGTTTGGTTTTCAGAGAATTTTTTAAGTTAAAAAAACTGTGCCTAAAGGCTTTATCACGCAGTTATTTGAAAACCACATCGAGCCATTTGTAAAAAAATATAACTCGTTGATTGGCGACAAAGACATACCATTTCATTATGATCCTGATAGAATAAAAGAAACTTTATTGCTTCTTGAAGAAAATAATTGTGATTTTGGATCTCCGTGTTGGGTTTACTCGAAAAGTAAGTGGTATTCAGATGGATCGAAATTCATGGTTATTTCAGAGGATAAACTATATTCACCGGAATCTGGTCGGCGAATATTTGATGATCTTTGTGGATCGCTAACACACGCAAGCTTATTCGAAATTGTATTACGAGGAGTTTTGAAAGATGGTCGCGATCGCGCCGCAACCATCAATCATGCGATTCGTATCGCTGCTCGACAAGCCAATCACGAAATTGTAAAATATATTGTCACGACGTTTAACGAAGACATTGATAGAAATGTTAAATGCCCGTTGCATACAGCCGTTTCTGGTTTGTTTTTTAGTTCACTCAAGTCAGCATACGTAAACGAAATCAATTTTTAGGCGGAAGTCTGAAATGCGTTGAAATGCTTATTGATTCGCTGAACAGCCTTACAAAAGAATTTACAATCAAATTCCCCAATCATAAAGTAGAATCTGATTGGACGGCGAGTTATGAAGCTGAAGCTCATTCTGGTGTTATGCTGAAAATTACAGGAACACCATTTGAATGTGCAAAAAGTATAACTCAAACTCAATATTCGATTGATTTCGAAGGCAAGCAGTTTAACTCGATCTAATCTGATTCATCATAAAAAAATATTCATAGGCTATGAGTCATACCTAGCTACATTTTCATTAAACTTGATACAAGAATGGAGTGAATTCACAGCAATAATTGATATCCTGAAGAAACGTGAACAAGAAAAGCGCAAAAAGAATGACAAACGAAAGAAGGCTGGAAAAGTTAAACGGGCAGAAAATTTAGAAAATAAAGAAAATGATCCTGTTGGTACCAATGGAGATTTAAATAAATTGATATCAGCCTCAACATCGAGGGCGTCTGAAATGGAAAAAATTCTAGAAAATATGGACAGGACGATGATGAGCTTGAAAAGTGGAGAATCAAACAAGTCCGTCACAAGTAATAAACCCGGTGAGTCGGAGTTTCGGCTGTTTACTAAAGCCTCAAGTCACTCAAGTTGAGTGTATACACATTACAAATGGAACACTTTCTGATTTCCGGTCACGATGATTTTAACTTAGGGTGGCTCGATTATTGCTCAAGATAAAATGTCGTCCATATATTCTGTCGAAATTTCTGATTTAACTATGTCAACTAACAAAATATTTCTAGTTCAAAAGAACCGGCTGATTCAGGCTTGTCCGATTCAAGTCAAAGATAAAAGTGTCCAAACGAGCACGGATGATAACGTTTTAAAACAGCTGGAACAGAAAGACAAGCGAATAAGTGAACTAGAGAAGAGTCAGCTCAAGACCAAAAAGCAAATTGACAAAAACTCAAAACTGGAGAAGGAAATATCTGAATTACGAGCAATCAACCTTCGACAGTCAAAAGAGCTTGAAAGTGTTAAAAGTATGAAGAAAAAACACAAGGTAAGACGTCTTTATTATTAACATCTCCAACCGAAAATGAGTCTAAGATGTACAACATCATGTTGTCAACATGGGCTGACATATTAACAAAACACTCTGGCAAAAGTCTCAATCGCAATTCAGGAACAAATAGAAGAAATAAGTTTGAAGTCTGAAGAATTTGAGAATATACTCAAGGTGGAACAGTCGACATGTAAGCAGCTTAAAAATAAAAATGCTGAATTGACAAATCTTAATAAGGAACTCAAAAGTAAAATTTTGATCCAAAGTAAGGCACCCAATATTACAAATGAGGACTTTCAAATTCTTGTTGCCGAAAACAGGTCAATCAAGGTATACGAACATTCTAAAGATGCAATTACAAACAAATTATTAAGGAACATGTTGTGACCTTGAAGGCTGAGGCGAAAAAAGGAAAGCGCGAAAAAGAGGATATAAGTCAAAAATTTCGAGATCAAACAAAAAAATTGAATTCTGTTAAGAAGATTTTAGAAGACAGTTACAGAGAAGCACTTCAACTCGATACGATGATTAAAATGTATCCGGACAAGTTGAAACTGTATCAAATGTCAGAAGAAATTTCAAGTCTTAGAAGTAAAATAAGAAATATGACTGAGGAATATGAAAGAAAGAATGATTTTGAAGAAGTAAGTTTTCGTGATTTATCATTTCGTTATTTATAACGTGATAATAACAATTCGTAAAATAAGCATCACCTTATCATAAAGTGGGGATTGTGGTGACTCTGTCCCAGCGAGCGTGGGTGTGAGCGCTATATTCTAACTATTTTTGTCGGATGATTTGGATAGAGTCAGGACGAACTCCACTTTACCTATTTAATTTCTATGTTAAAACTTTTAACAATTTTTAAGAATGGCCGGGAATCAGAAAATTCTGTTATTGTCGAAGAAAATCTCAAGCTTGCAAAGGAAAATCAGTCCTTGCGTAAAGAAAAAGGTAAATTTCTCTCCATAATAAACCCTTTTATTAATTTTCTCTTATAGAACAACTAGATAAATGGCGCCGGGCTGTAATGCGAAAGTATAAAATTGATGAAGATATTTAATTTTCTCTTCTCGCCGTTCATACTTTACTGTACAAACTAGTGAAATACACTAGCCTACAGTATGTCGTGTACAAATAACTGTATACTAGTATGATTTAGTTCTAAATATTATTCTTTCGAGATAATCCTTCGAGAACCTTCCCTAAAAATTCCAAATGTCAAAGGTTCAAATCCCCGAATTCACTCACGCTGTAGTCATACTAAAACTAATTCTTCCCAAACTGAATTCATCATGTTTCTTCAGAATGAGGGCTTTTTTCTTACTCTTGCTTGAATTAACCACAGCGATAACTGTGTCAGTGAATGGTAAATTAAAACCAAATCCCCATGAATCACCAAATTTTGTTGGGGTTGAAGGAAGCGTTTTTAATCTTTTAAAAGGTTTATCTTTCAATCGTATATGTTACACTCGTAGTTACAGGTCATATATGAATTTTAAACGCTCATAGTTCGTATGGATCATGATCATGTTGGATTTGTATCCCGAGATGGATCTTTTTCTATTCATAATGTTGCTGTTGGTACATATATTTTACATGTTATTTCACCAAAACTGTCTTATGTTCCAATCCGTATCGATGTCGGAAACCAAGGTACGTTTAAAAAACTTTCCATTTAAATTCAGTCAAAATGCTTCTCAATGTGAATGATCATTCCCCTCATTAAGGATCTGTTCGGGCCAGAAAATTGAACATTCTCACTTTGAAAGATGTCGAAAAAATTCCATATCCACTTGAACTTGAACCTGTTGCTAAGACGCCATATTTTGCCAAGGTAATTTCAATATAAGTAGGCTGAATTCCGGGATTTTTAGGATTTTCGAACTGAGCTAATCAAAATTGAATCTGAATAACCCAGTTTGTAGAGCTTCAAAAATCATTTAAAATTATACAAAACCCGAACCGATTTCCTGATTTTCATCCTTTTGTGCCCATGACATTGTCGCGGCTGGACGCGGAAAAAAGTTCTACAAGGAAAACTGCTAAGTCGCGCTTTCTAAAGCGAAGCCGCCCACGCATTATCAAAAATTTGTGGAAAATCTCAAAATCGAATTCCCAGGGAATCGGACAAAAAATTGGATATCTCAAGAATCAGCACGATTCACTGAGTCATTTCCCATTTTTTGGAATAATAAAATTGCTAACCCAAAAAAGTTATGTCGATTCCTTATCCCGGAATTTATCCTAAATATAAGCAAAAATAGCAATATAATATTTTCTAGCGAGAACAATTCTCTATTTTTGATCAATTGAAAAATCCGATGGTTCTTTTCATGATGCTTCCAATGGTTCTTCTATTTTTGCTCCCAAAAATAATGGATATGCAGGTATGTTTATTTTTACATGAAACAAAGTTTTTATAAAAAATCTTTAAGGACCCCGAACTGAAAAAAGAAATGGAGGAACAAATGAAATCAATGAACAAAGGATCTCAGTTACCTGATGCATCCGAGTTAATGTCAAGTTTCTTCGGTGGTCCCCAGAATGAACCAAAAAAGACTTCAAAAAAGAAAAAGAATTAATTAAGAAACTGCCTCTCCAATTTTAATTTAGCGTTGGGTTTCCTGATTACTTGAGGCCCTTATAAATGCTCTGTGACTTCTTCAATGTTTCTTGTCTGTTTTGTAACAATCGAAATCTTAAAATCGTTTTATATTTAAAATAAATTTCAGAATGTCGGATGGTAAAATGAAATTTTGGCGACCAGGAGCATCGGCACCTGCGGAAACAATTCTGCTGGACAGTGGTAGTGGTGATAAAACTGCCACATTCAATCCAAATAACAATTTATCATTATCGTTACAACGTCAAAAACTCCCAATCTTTCAATTTCGGAATCATATTTTATGGCTTGTGGAAAACTTCAAAACAGTTGTTTTGGTAGGAGAAACTGGTTGTGGTAAATCTACACAAATACCACAGTATTTACATGAAGCTGACTGGACATCTAAAGGACTGGTTAAAACATTTCTTAAATCGATTCATATGCTTGAGTTTTAAAATTTAACCAATAAAAGGCTATCAAGTATGTATAACACAGCCACGTCGAGTAGCGGCAGTGACATTAGCTGTCCGTGTTGCAGATGAAGTTGGATGTATGATTGGTTCGACTATTGGATATGCTGTGAGATTTGATTCAAAGCAAGATGAAGAAAAAACTAGAGTAAAGTTTGTAACAGATGGTGTCCTATTACAAGAAATGACATCAGATCCCCTTCTACGGAAATATTCGGTTATAATGATCGATGAGGCCCACGAAAGAAGTATGCAAACAGACATGTGCTTGGGGTTATTGAAAAAAATTCAAAAAGTTCGAAGCGATTTGAAAATCATTGTAGCCTCGGCAACTTTGGATGCACAATTCTTCAAAGATTTTTTTGAGCAGAATGTTACCTCGGATTCCACAAAGGATACGGTCAAAATGATCCAACATACTTGATTCTGGGCAATGATCATATCCCCCTTAACTTCCAATAATTTTCAACCGAAAAATAGGATACCGCATCTGTTATACATTTGGAAGGTCGAACATTTCCCGTTGATATATTTTATTTGAAGAGTCCATGTCCTGATTATATGAAAGAAAGTTTAGAAACAGTTATGAAGATTCACAAAAAGAACGAGCCTGGTGATATTTTAGTTTTTCTCACATCAGCAGAAGATTGCGATTCCTTGACAGAAACGTTGGAAGAAAAAAGTGCAGAACTAAGTAGAAGAGCACAAGAAGTTGGAGTCAGAATGAATAAAATGAAAGTGTATAGACTGTATGGGAGTCTTCCTGTACAAGACCAGATGAAAGTTTTTGAAAATACAAATAAACATACTCGAAAAGGTAAATTGTCCTTTATTTAAAGAAGACTTTCATCGTTATTTTAGTGATTTGCGCCACAAACATTGCCGAGACATCACTTACTCTTCCTGGCATCGTGCACGTCATCGATGCTGGTTTTGTTAAAATATCTGCTTATAACCCAAATAATGGTCTCGATTCTACAGTGGTGGTTCCAGTTTCTCAAGCAGGAGCAAACCAACGCGCAGGTAGAGCAGGTCGTGTCAGATCAGGTTGCTGTTATAGATTATACTGTCAAAAAGATTTTGATCAATTGAAAGAGGCAAATGAACCAGAAATGAGACGATCTGAACTTTCTTCGACAATTTTGAGGTGAAATTATCTTTTTTGTATTTATAAATTTAAAAAATCCAATGAAATCTCAGGTTAAAAATGCTTGGAATATCAAATATTGTACGTTTCGATTTTCCATCACCGCCACCTGCTCAAAGTTTATCTCGTTCGTTAGAATTATTATTTGCCCTTGGTGCAATTGGGGAGGATTGTGAATTAACTGAAAATATTGGAGAGAAGATATCTGAGCTTCCCCTTCATCCATTTCATGCTAAAATGCTTTTGGCTTCTATTGAATTTGAATGTGTCAAAGAAGTTTTATCAGTGGTGGCGCTGTTGTCAGTTAGAACAATATTTCAAATACCACCAGGTCGACGTCAAGAAGCTGCTCGACAACACAGACGATTCCAAGTCGAAGAAGGTGACCATATTTCTATGTTGAATGCATTCGAATCCTTTGAAGAATGTGAAGGAGATAGAAAATTTACAAACAAACGATTTCTTAACCATCGTGCATTGGTTAGAGTTAAACAGATTCGGAAACAATTATCAAAATTCATTGCAAGATGGAGAATAGAGGAAACAAGTGTTGGTGATAATGTCTTCCCTATTCTTAAGGTAAAACTGTTAGACAAGTTAGACTGCTATATAGAAATCGTGTCGGACTTTTCACTGGGCACTACCTAATTCAAAAAAAAATCATGTATTTATAAAAATACCAACAAAAATTTCTAGTCAATAACTGCAGGATTATTTTCAAACGCCGCAATACTTCGACCGGATGGTCTCTACGAAACAATAAGAGATTCAATAACTCTAGAACTTCATCCCGATTCAGCATTGGCAGATCAAGCAAAACCACCCGAGTGTGTGTTATATACAGAAGTGACTCAAGGAAAATATATGAGAGAAGTTTCTGTAATACCCCAAAGCTGGCTCACTGATATTGCTCCACATTATTACCAAAACAATAATGAATAAAACTGCCTTCAATTCAAATTCAAAAAGTTTTAATGTAATTTTATTTTGCAGTCAAGTATAAAAGCATTTATTAATGTACAGTTTAATTATTTTAATTAATTATACATTTGAATACGAATTGGTTGAGGAATGAGTTCTTGACACAGCTCTTGAGGTATCCATATAGCTATCTCTTCTGGATCGAAGATTGCTCGACTTTAAAATGGCTGTCAGGAGTTTATTTTGTTTTTCATTGTACGAATCCATAGTTGAGTCAACCATAGCAATACTAGAATCGTACGTACCACTTACCGAAAGTCAAAAGGTTTTTGTTTTATATCGATTTGACGAAATAAAACGATCTTTTTGGAGTCATTTAGCTTAAATTATAACTTAGCAGGAGAGATTCCTCGCAAATCGTAATCTTCTTGTTACGATGTGGCGTTTTTGACAACTTCTCGCCCTGAATAAAACGCTAAATATCATAAACTCTAGCTTTTGGACGATTTCGATTCTTTTCTGCCAACATAGATTGATATCCCATCACAAAAATCGTCGCTATTACAACCAAATTCGCAAAAAGCATTGCTCCGAGTCCTTAAAAAACTAGATTATGGAACTATATTTCGGTGGTCCTGGATTCATTTTTGAGCTTAATTAGGCCCAAAGGTCCTGGCACTTCCACCTCTACGGGTAAATTATTTCATATTGATATAATAAATAGTAATAACCCATGTATGATTGACGTCGCATATTCTTCATGAAGTTTTCGGGGTCTTTCTTTTGTATTTCGATATCATTAGGATTGCTTATTGAAGGCGTCAAGATCGTTATGAAACAACTTTTTCAAGGTTTTATATTTTATCCCCGTACTACTCAATTTCGTTCATTTTTCAGCAAGGCCTTGCGAAATGAGGATTTGAAACCAACCTTACTACAACGAATGCAAATAATATTCCTATATAGATTATGACTTTTTATGATAATTCAAAATTGACGCTGTTGGTCCAATTGATGGACAATTGCGTAAAAAGGTTAACAGTCCTTAAACTAAGTAACCGTCCAAAGCTTTTGAAATGCTGAACGTTGTTTTGACGTATATGATAAAGATAAATTTTATAAGATATATTGGATGAAATATTAGAAGTAAGATCCATAACATCAGTTTCAGTTGCTTTAATCCATTTACTATGGTACTTGCAGACACGAAGTATTGGACAAGTCAGTTACGTAGATTCTACAACCGGGTTATGATTGGCCATGGATATTGTGAGACGGGATTTTAAATTAACATGCAACTTAACAGTCACCCTACCGCTTGGCCATTTTCTGGCCAAAGAGCTTAAAAATCGAATTTCAAGGCATAAAACATTCTTGGATCCCTAAAATCCCCCC
>SCLD01107789.1:0-29989 GCA_004367895.1 Oikopleura longicauda
TTTTTCGATAAATTAATTAACAAATTTATAGATTTAATTGCATCATGAAGTTTACATTTGTATAGAGTTAGTCATAGAAATGACTCATATTATCGATATTGATTCATTCTTTTCATTTTTCTTTCCATTTTTTTCTGTTTCTTTTCATCCACCTCTGGTGGTGCAGCAAATATCCATGGTGCTATCACTCCAACCCAAAGCTTATAGAAAGCTACAATTGGGACAAGCATCCAAAGCCACCAGAAATAAACAGAAATGAGTGACAGTGATTGACAGCCAAGTGTTACAAATATTATATCTTTGAAATCCTCACCAGAGCCTTTTGATTGGTTGATATCAAGACCATTACGACTCATCATTTGAAGAAACCAAACCAGAGTTAATTGCACGCAGGCCCTAATAAATAGTTTTAGCTGAGTTCCAACTCTTTGAAGATACACGGTATAATAACGTATATACAAAGGCTTCTTGGTCTTATTCTAAAATGAATAACTAACCCAAATATCGGAAGAAGATAAGAGGCAGAGTAGATAAGAACGGGTATTGCAGAAACAACTATGCCTGCAACAGCCAGCATAGTATAAAACTTCATTGATTCCGCATTTTCGATATCGATCTGTTTTTGGCCTTTTGTGGCCGCCTTTCCTACCATTCTAAAAATGAAAATTGGATATAGATAAGGACCACCAGTGGGCGCTACTCCAATTTCAAGTTCAGTTTTTCAGCATAGAATTCTTGATATCGCCTAGGAAGTTTTCCAAGCGATTCAATTGCCTTTTTGATATGTTTTTGAGCTTCTTCAACGGGTAAAGGATCTCGATTTCCATAAAGATCTTTACCATATAATTTTGAATCTTATAATGATAAAATCACAGTTTACAAAGAGAAGGTTAGCCGGTCACCGTTAGCATAGATATTATCATTTCCTAGTGATGAGAAAAAGTTATTTATTGATACTGAAAAATCTAAAGCCTTTGTTGTGTGGAACCATAATGCTGGAATAAATAGAACATCTCCAGGATTCAAAATTGCTTTGAAGGGTGTTGCATTTTGAAGTAGACAGAATTTCTCATTTTTCCGGAGGCTAAAGCAAAAATTGATATACTGTATACATACAATACTTTATTGGTAGAACTTAAATTTACCTTTCAAAATCGGATATAAGCCCTGTTATTTTAGATTTATCTCCCTCTATATAAAGATTTTGATAATCATTTGGATGAAAGAGCAAAACTTCTTTTTTTCCTTTGACTTGAAATAAAAAATTATCCAGGGTATCATAATGAAGCCATATTTCCATGTTTTTTGGTGATATTCTTAATATTGTACTGTGTGTTCTCGGATGAGGAAATATGTCTGATTGAGTGACGTCATCAGAAAGTTCTTTAAAATCAGTGAAGAAGCTCGGTCGATCTTTTCGAAAATTTGCTCCAACAGCACGAAGATATAAATGTGGGATTTCATCTGAAAATAAAGTATTATTATGGAAGTCTGCCTTGAGTCTGCCATGAAATAAAAAGGTTCGGAGAGTCGTTCTCCCCTTTCTCCTCTTTGTGAGCAGATTATGATATTAATTGTAATTAGGGGTGTTATACGTTTCAAGATATTTCTAGATGAACTATTTATATTCGTTTAAAATTTGATGTTTTGATCAGTTTTTGAAAGGAGCCTCCAAGTTGACCATATCAGAAAAAATGGCAAAAAGCCGTAAACTAGAAATTGAAAATGAAGCAGTCACAATTGGAGATTTTTATCGTTCGATGAAAAAAGGAAAACTCAAATCACAATTGTCAAAACTTCTAAAAAATAAAGAAAAAATTGAGAATTTTCAAATTGAAAATGTAAAATTATCAGTCGGGGAAAATGGATTGATAAAGCTTATTCCCGAATTTAATTTTTCACCTCAAAATTCAAAAAGCGGTAGAGAGCCGAAAGTAAAGTGTTTATATAACAATGAATATAATGAAGTTCCGATTGAAAATGAATACGAAAATGTTCCATATGAATACTCGCCACCAGTTCCAAGCAGAAATGAATCTCTAGCGCCATCTGGAAAGTCACGAAGATCAAAAAATAGAACAGATAAAGAAAAAAGACAATCCGCTAAAAACAGACGTGAAAATGGACCTAGAATAGACAGCAATGGCGAAATCATAATCGACAAATCAGAGTTTCCTCATCCCCCAGCAGCGCCACCTCGAACGAGTTCAATGAAAAAGAGTCACGTTTATCATAAACATTACAGGGAACCATTTGAAGCAATCAAAGATAGAATTCAGAAACTAGAAAAAAATAAATTTGGAAAATGGGCAAATATGGCCTCAAGGTTCAAAGTACCAGCAACAATATTTCAGCCAAAGAATTGGATTGGCCTTGAACGACCAGGTCATGATCGACAGGCGGATAATGCCCACCATGATTTGGCTTACAACGACCGAAAAACTATCTTCAACAGATATACAAAAGCAAAAACATCTGGTCAATGGCCAAAATGGGCCAGATATAAGTTTGAAAAGCCATTCAAATCTATAGATACTTTATATAGACCACCACGAAAATCACCATATGGCTATAATTGGGAATGTAGAAACAATCCAGGTTATTTAATCATATTTAATATGGTATCTTAAAATGAATTTTAGGTAAACGATATCTAACGCCAAAACAAGAGGTACGAATCTTGGATGATGAATTAGAAGGAAATGTAGAATTTTTGGCACATAAAATGAGGTATCTTGGCAAAAAAGAAAAAGGAAGAGTCGATTTTGACAACGAAGCATTATTCAATCATCCTCAAATTGAATCAACATACCCCCAGGCACTGAGTTTTCCTGTCTAGGAACCCCAGACTAAAATCTAGGAACCCCAGATTTTTTAAAAAGTCAATTAGCGACGATTAAAACTCTTAAAAAGTATTTAAATGATAAGATTAAAACTGGTTCGGTTCTTACACGAAGATAACATATTTAAATAAAATATTAATATTAAATATAATCACTGACAATAATTGCGTTATCCTCGAACACTTTGAACACCGTCTATGATTCAATGGATCTTTTTTCAAACTATTGGTCAAGGCCTGACTCACAGGTTCAAATTTTGGATGTGAGATACCTTTTTGGCATGAATCTATAAAATCTTTCCCATTGTATAATTTATATTCAAAATTCTTGATTCGAAAATCCAATTTGGTCGTTTCAGCTTCATGAACTGAAAAAGTTCGATTTTGTAGTTTTAGTGACAGATATTCAGTGTCCCATTTGTCGTGACATTGTCCCAAGTTGCTAGAAAATATTATGGGCTTTGCATCTTCGATAAGAAAATCCAAGGAATCGACAATTTCTTCTTGAGTAACACGTTTTATATTTTCTTGGATCATTTCATCGTTTCTAAATACATTTATGGTCCACACAGGTATCGTTATGAATATAAATACAGAGAATGGGAAGAAAGTGTAAACATGACTGAATGAATAATTTGGCATTTGACTGCACTTTTTGAGCTTCTGGTTTTTTGATTTTCTCCTAGCGAAACTGATTAATGTGTGGCTGACAAGTTGGTGTCACATGTATAATTTGTCACATGATTTTGTCACGTTACATCATTTGCATCATACACAGGACTTGAAACAGTTTGTAATTGCTTCGCGACCGTATGGAATATAACTTGGAAAAGGTTTCAAATTGATATCGGTTGATCAAACTGTAATACATGGCATATGATATGCAACATATGGCCCATGATAGTTGCCATAAGAAGGCGAGTTACAAACATCAATTTGAACACGGTCCTTAGACAGTACCAAAGATAACTCAAAAATTGTAAGATGCAGAAAATCAGAGAAAGAATACCATTCTTCAAAACTACGGCAGAAACAATTGTCATCACAATCATGACAAACATCACCAATACAGCAACCAATCGTTTCGGATCAGACAAAGCTTTTAAGTCGAATAAGAACGTGAAATAGAATTATAATCTATAATTATTATAACTTAAATAATTATTCAGTCTTAATATGTTACATTTTATGTATATAATATACAGTATATTTATTCGGTTTGCCTTTGAGCTGTTTGAGTGGACCACGGAGAAAACCTGTACCAATAAGCGAACATATTGTTCCCAGCGAATAAAGAACAGCGAACGCTACAGTCATAGATAAATTAACGTCGCTCCTAGCTTCGAATAATGAAAAACTTACCGGGGTAATTTAAAAAGAATAAATTTATACTTCCTCCGAGAGAGAGCATCAATCCTATTCCACTGCAAACTCCAAAAGCAATCATTCGATCTTTGAATCCCATCGATGGGCACATTGAACTATTCTCGCCGCCGGCAATCTCAGTAATTGGACTCATGTCCGATTCGGCTCCGGAACTTGTACCGGTAAAAACACTTTTTAATTTCTCCATTTCGCTAAACGACATTTTTATTAGTTTAGATTTATTTATTATTCGAGACAAGATTTTTTTAATTCTAATGAATCGCAGATTGAAGAAATATAATTTTTAAAGAATTTCGCTGCTTCTTCGTCGGGCATTTTCAATTTTAGAATTTCTGATTTTCTTTTCGAAAGAGCACCAGCAAGTTTCTTTTTATCAGGTGACGATTTTTTTTGCAAGACTTCTGAAATCAGTCCACGCAATATTAAATCTTGCTTATGAATGGATCCCTGGGCTGTTTGAACTTTCGATTGAATCTTTTTTACCAAAAATTGAAATTTTTTTTCTTCGTTATACCAACATGTTTCCAAGTCGTCTTGACACATTATTTCCAGGACATTCTTTTCAAAATAAGCACCACCTGGAGGCTCGAAATTGTTTTTTATCTTGTACATTGAGTCGCGGGGTACTTGCTTATCTTGAATTCGTTTTTCATTTCGGGATCGACATACCTGGAAGTCTGTTTTCATCCAAATAATGACAAAAATGGACTTCCATTCAACAGCTAGTGAGAACCAATAATGCCGCATCGACTTAATTAATAGACTTAGATTTTGGAATATTACTTTTATAAGACGAATAATTATGGCGTTTTAATATTACCTCTAAATGATTAGTATCATCAATGACGACATTTTTGCCAATCCGGAGCACCTGCTCTGCTTTATCTCTTGCCTTTCTTCGATTTTCCTTTTCATTTTTATAGTCGGAGATGAATAACTCATCAAGACGGATAATTTCAAAATGGTCTCTCATTAGATGAACTGGTTAAACCGTAATACGAAAATTGAATATTATTGTAACTATATTATCTTAAGGATACCTAAACCATAATGAAATTTCCTCATAAAAACGCTGATTTTGCAAAAATGATTTTAACCGCTCTGTAAGAGAGAAAATCTTTGTCTTTTTGAATATTCGACAAGTTCACTATCTGAAGATTTGATTCCAAAGTTCAAATTGTATGAGTCATACCTTTGACGTCATTGATATGTATATCAATAAAGGTATCCAAAAATTTGTATGTAGCCCCATTTGAGACTGGATAAAATTATCAAAGATTTGGCACTATTTCCAACATAAGTGTGGACATAGGCACGCTCGCTGTGTATAGATATTCACAGAACTCTATAGGAAGGTCAGGAAATTGACAGACGGTTGAAATTTTTCGATGTCGACTCATTTACAGAGTTTTGATCGAAATTTATTGTTCTTTCGCTCTTATCATTCAGAGCGATCATACTGATGCTCCGTGACCCCTTTTATTGTTATCATACTGATGCTCCGTGACCCCTTTTATTGTTTATCGGATGATAAGTCACGTGATACAGTCAAAAGCATTTTTTGATCATACTTTCCTATTTGTAAAAGAGAAAAATGGGAAATAAAAAGACCCCGAAGACGCGAAAAAGCTTTGGAACTCATAGTTAGAAACGTTCTCAAGGAAGTGGTCATAAAATCCTAATTCCTTTACTCAACGCTGATTGGTCTAAGAACGAAATATGCTTCAATCGACTTTTTCGTTAAACCCGAAGTTTAGGTTTTACTACACTTAAAATTGATCACGTGACCTCATTTTTGATAGAGAATTCAAAATATTTCATTTGGTATACATATCATGTGGTTATATTCACGATTTCGCGGTTTTACGATTTTTTCGTTATTTTAAACGATGACGTCATAGGGACCGGAAATGGTCAAAATCGGATTCAGTGACCCGAACTTAGTCAGAAAACTCCTAAACGGCCTCAAACGATGAAATTTCATTATAGTTTGGGTATCCTTAACCCTTATTGGCAACATTTTGGGAGTATCACCGAGCGTGTTTCACGGAAACAAAATCCATATGTTTCCATAACGTTAAATTTGAAACACTTGGCGGAAACAAAATCCAGTTTATGGAAAGAAATGGATTTTGTTTCCGCAAAACACACTCGGTGAAGTTCCCAAAAGTCAAAAAAGAAGACTGGATTTTGTTTCCACAAAACACGCTCGGTGAAGTTCCCAAAATGTTTTTTTTTAACTTTCACTGGATTTTGTTTCCGCGGAACACGCTCGGTGAAGTTCCAAGTTTTTGGATTTTGTTTCCGTGATTTGCCAATAAAGGTTAAAAAGCCTCGTCTGTGCCATGTAATAAAGCTTGAGGGATCATCATTTCCTGAGATTTTCAAAAATGAGGGAACTTTTACCAGCAGCTGGGTATCCGCAGAGACATATCAAATAACTCATTCTAAATCAAATATCATTTATTGAGTTAAAACGTTATTTTTAATAAAAGGGATTAACACCCTTGAGACATGATTTCGGGCTTAATCTCTTATGGGAACAGGTAAGCGTAGGTTGTTTGAGGAGCCTCTAGTGACGACTCCCATTTTTGGGGTTGGGACCGACAGATACAAAAACGGAAATAGCCGAACTTAATCGACTCTTAGGAATTGTGGAGGCAGCAATAGGAAGATTAAGTGGCTTTTAATGTACAGATAGGCACAATAAGTTATATGGTACCCTAAAGTGGACAGAAAATTGTGGTCTTTGTCTGAACCGGTTTGAACAGGTTCAAACCAGGGTACCCCTCTCTTCTGGCATTGTCCATTCATTATCCAGGGCACTTTCCTGACTTTGAACTCTCACAATCAGATTTCCAATTACAGTCTTATTCTCAAGTTTATAGTTCAGACGAGATGAACTTTAGGGGGTCTACAATGCATCACGACTGAAGTATTAAACTTGAAAATAAAGTGTTAGTTTTTGATTTGTTGCGATTTTTGAAAAGCATATAAACATTTTATATAGCCATTTACATAAGTTATTGAACTTTCAAGCACACGCTTTAGCACCGAAAAATCTCCATTGGATGGAGCTGTGAATTTGAACTTGATCCTCACAAGAGATCATCCTCACTTTCAGAAAAATCGTTAAAATTAAATCTCTTTGAAGATGTTCTTCTAATCAAAAATGGTGATCCCGCTGCAGCTGATGCCGGTCTATAACCGCTAGCTGGCGTGCCATTACTACTATTATGGGCTCCTTTGGGAGCTAGTTTTGTTGGAGTATTTTTTGGTGCCAAAGGCGCATCTGGATAATTTTGGATTGGTTGATTTAAATTTGGTGGAATTTGAACAGATTTCCCCGATCGAAAATTATAAAATTTTGCAAAGGCACCCGAATTTCGATCAGTGGTTGGTGTTCCTGGTCCGTTTATCTGTGAATTTGGATTTGGTGTTAGGTTTATTCGCCCGATTGTCATTGTATTCATTGCTCTTAGATTTGCAATGGCCTTTGAATGATCATTATTAGTATTTAGAACACTATCGGTATCCAGGCTGTTATTTGGACTAAAGTTATCGCGTGATTCGGACATCGGTTGTGCGTAGGAATGACCATATTTAGGTGGGGATCGATGAAAATTACGTGGTAAAGTGGCATATTTAAAGCTATCATTTACTCGCGTTTCTTCAAAATAGGCTGAAAACTGTGCCTCTTTGGAAACCCGACTTCGTAGTGCTCGTCGTAGCCCAGTTGTGTTTGATGAAAACACATCTAAAGTAAAATATGTCCATAAAGTGCTCGATTGTAAGATATTTACCTGGGCGAACTTCTTTCCTTTTTGTAGCTGTTTCACTTCGATCTTGGATTCTTGGATCGTACTCTGGATGATATCCGATTGAACTTGACGTTGAATGAAGGGTTGAAGAAGAAATAGAGGTTGGTGTTCCTGGATCCATATTTGTTTGGATAGGATTCAATGATAGGGTGGTTGGAATTTGACGTTTTGAGGAACCAGGTGTTGATGGAGCCGACTAAAAGGAAAGTTTTTCTAAGAAAGCCTAAAAGAATAAATTCTTAATTACCTTTGCATTTTCAATATCTGTACCAAACGCAGAATCTGTACTCAAATGTGCTGACGAAGTATTTGATCTCGACCTTGGAAGTCTTGCTAATTGGCTCACTGGTCGTGCTTTTGGTTGATCGCGTAGATGATCTCGAAAGTGATCCTAAAATCAGATTTAGTTTATAATAATAACCAGATGTGCTTCACCTTCAGTAATTGACGAATTTGAAATTTATTTTGAAAGTTTGGATTATCTGAAGCAAAAGATGATTCTGAAAGTGTGTCCAATGGAGTCTTTTTTTCAGTTTACAAATCAAAATCTCATAAAATATTATGAAAAAAGATAAAATTGAATTTATAAACGTGCCGGATATTTTGGCATGACTCCATAGCCTTGATGGAAAAATCCGAAATTTGAATCTTCAGAATTAAGATTTGAATTGTTAGAATTGTCAAAGCTGGATTGTTTACGCATTGTTTGGTGTTTCTTGCAATAACGAGATTCTAAAAATAACGAGTGAAAAAGATAACTAGACAGAGATTCATGAATCATGAAAGACATACCAATTTCTTTTTTTGATGTGAAGTGAATATTTTGATGGTCAGGACGAACAGCACCTCGAGTGGTGGTACCTATTGGTAATCCTGATGTACCATTGGATGACACCATTTGGTCTCGTCCTGTTGTCTGTTTTCGAATTGTTATATTTTCGGCCGAAATATCAACTATAATAATAAATGATCTTGTTTGATAGATGGAGAGACTCACCCAGTGGTTGGGAAACACGACGTGTAAGGTTTGGTGTAAGTGATGTGGTTCGCTCAGATACAGGTGGTCGCAGTTCATCAGATAAGTCAGGTGATGGCGCTCGAGTGGTAGTAACTATCGGACGATCTGATTGGTTGTCTCGTGTTTGGCGTAAACTGTATTGACGTGTCAATCCAGATGCTTCACTTTCCTAAATAAATTTTTAAGGTCTGTATCAAGATTATTTTTTTCTTCGCACCTCTAACAGGGAGGAAGTTGAACGATTTGAAGTTGGAGTGGCGGCCCCACTTCTCGAACTATTCTGATGTGAATCCAAATGATCGATATTCAAACTTGAACTGGAATTCGAAGTAGAAGTCTTTGACGTATCTGGCATGGAAGAAATATCGTCCAAAAGAGCAGCAGTTCGAGTCTTTGGAAAATCAAAATCAAGTAATAGATAGAACGTTTTTGTAAAAATGACCAAAATTTTAGTACAAATGACCAAAATTTTAGTACAAATTACCAAAGTTTTAGTAAAAATGACCAAATTTGGTACGTGATACTTTTGGCATTTGATAAGCTCCTTATGGTCAGCCAAGGGAATTTTTGAGATGTATCCGGTGCTTCTTACCAGCTGCTCCAGTGATAATTTTGTCTCTTCGAGTGACTAAAACATTAACGATGAATAAGCTAATACACTGTATTTACGATAAATCTATTCATTACAAATTCGAAGCACTTTGGTTGGGGTACGTTAATAAGACGAACCTGAATTTTTTTGAGATATTTATGGTAGAGTGATTCCTGATATCGCTTGATATATCTTCGCTTTTCATTATGATCATTCTTTTCGTGATTGTGGCGGTTTAATTTAGAAAGACATTCAGTTATTTTCAAATTAATTTCCAAATCCTTTTCAACACGACGTAATTCATCCAAAGCATAATCTGTTGACCTCTGAAATAATGCTGTTATAACTGTGGTGATGTATAAATGACCAGCAGCCTAAAAATGATGAAAAACTTACTCTAGTCATTTTCAGAACTATTTGAGGTTGATTTTGAGAAGTTGAATTGGCTTGGAATTGGTCTTTCATATTAGAATTAGTAAAAGTGGTTTGCTGAATTGATTTAATTTGTTTTTTGTTTTTCATTTCCGCTTCCCATGAATCATCATCTGAGTTTTGATATTTTCTTGGATCAAGGATCAACGAATCTACCTTTTTGATACTGTCAATACTTTGACCAAGCGGTCACTGAATTAATCGACGGTTCATTGAGCCCTGCCTGAGATCGGATGGAATAATTGATGTTAATTCAGCTTCTTTTTTCAAAATCATTTTTAATTGTTCGACGCGTTGATAATACTGATCTTCAAGCTGTTTTCTTTTTTCCTTCAGCATCATCATAGCTTCAAGTTCACGGGCTCGTTTTTCCGGAGATTCTTCTTTGACAGAAGAAATGAGCTGAACTTCAGGCTGATTTGAAAAAAGCCTATCGTCATTATTTATTCGATGTAACGGTTGTCCTTGATCTAAACGGGCTTCTATATCTTGCACTTGTTTTTGGAATCCTTAACTAATGCTATATTTCATGAAATTTTCTTTTTAACTGACCCTTAGTGGACGAATGTTTTGCAGATTGTCTCCTATCAAGATAGAATTGATGAGCATGAATAGCAGCATGCCAAAGTGCTTTGATAATTTTAGTTGGGCCATACCACGAATACTGTTTCACGCCACCTTGTGACTGTTCTGATGACACTTCAACAGAGAATTTTCTGTCTCTATAATACAGATTTTCTAGCTTCTTCCAATCAAAAACCTTTTCCGGTTGTTCTAAATGACCAGGCTGGTAACGATGTAAACCACGATAGCACACACCAATAACCCAGGCACGATCAGCTGATTTTGAGTTTCAGATAAAGTGAATAACAAATCATGTGTTACTAGGGACAGTCTATTGATAATTTATCAATTATAAATTATGATTCATAATTCATAAATATTGATGGAAAAAATTACATAAAACAATCCTTTGTCAGTAATACCGCGATGATATTGAACACCATATGTGAGTTGTTCTTGAGCGGTCCGTAAATAATTTGTAATAGCCTTTCCACGTGGCATCTGAACCATTTTCTTGTGGTGATTCACGGCTCTTTTCTCACATTCAGCCCAATATTCAAGATCTCGGCCAATTTTGACCAGATAATATCTTCTAAGGGCACTTCGGGAATCATTTTCGGATCGATAATTTCCAATATAAGCCTGTAGTGCATATGCGGCTAGAATATCTTTTGCTTGATCAGTGAATTTGAGCTCATCATCATAAATTGATCGTTTGACAGAAGAGAATAGCAGTTCGACAATCAAGGCACCATGAAGTGTATATAAACTCTCAGGATATATTCGAGGACAGAAAATAAAAGAACAATTCTTAATTTTGATTTCGATACGACTGCGAACTAACTGACTAAGAGTTTTCCAAACGGATGCAACACACCATGCTATTATGTAAGAACAATGACTCAGGGTGACATAAATAATACGGTCAAATCATAATTAATTGTCAGTCTACTACCCTTAATAAATCGACTGTAACTAATCTTAATAACAAGTGTGAAAACCACTGCGGGTTATTCCGAAACCAAGCTTAAAATTATATTCGCTCAACTTTTTCTCTGGAGCCAGCCATATTAAAAAATCTTCATCTTTGCGCCTTTAAATGTTTTATAATTTATATTATATTATGATGCCGTATAAAATTATATACATTTAGTATTTCTAAAATGGTATAATTTTCGGGCTTTTTGATTTTGGCCAAACATGGATTTTCCAAACTAGAGTCCGGAATTCAAGCATACTGGTGTAATAATTATATTTATTAAAAGCATTCCCTTTCACTTTCAGCAGTTCTTATATTCCAATAAATTCTGTCTTCTTTTTTCACATCCGGGTAGACTTTCCAACATTTATCTTTAGTTCGGTTTTAAAGGAATGATTAAAGCCTATTTAATTTAAAGGATAAGTAGTAATCTAGTTCCAGATAAAACCGATTGCTAAGAGCTCTTTACCAGTTTGCCTATTTGCCCATCGTCGAGCAATTTTAAGATCGCGCCCATTGGGCAAATGAATGTATATAAAATCATTCATTTAGATCCATCACGATCATCACCGGATCATCCGTTCCTTTCAGTCTACAATTATATTAATCAAATAACTGTCTTTGTCTAGTTCGGTGGCATACATTCTTTTTTTAATTCAATAATTTTCTCTGTATTTAGGTATTATAAGAATTTCTCTATTTCAAGACAAATCTAATTTTGGATGAGTAAGTCTCTAGTAATCGGATTTTCAATTGTCCGAATTATTCGAGCAATAATCATCTCCGAATTCAGTCTATCCGAGCCAATTATGACTCACTCATCATGACGTATCCCTTTTTCACACTGAGTTATTATTGATGACACCATAACGACAATTTTGATAAAATGCCAATTGTGGCAATTGAGTTTACAGCAGGATGCCAATAAATTGCCCAGCGGATGGCCAAATAGGATGAAAGAATTTTTTTTTATGAATTTGACCAATCTTTACTAAGTAATGGTCCCCAAGAATAATTGATTGGAAGAATCAGACCTGAACTAAACCAGGTATTCAGCTGTTCATTGTACTTATCGGGGTACTAATCGTACAGTCGGGGTTCTTAGAAATACGAGCTAATGAAAGAGCAATGGACATAAACAGTACACGTACTTAACGTTTTTCAAAATTAAACTGTAGAAACACTCTTTTTTGAAAATTAATCGCTCAAGACATTAAATAATTAACACAAAATAATACTCTTGACAGCATTTTCGTGATTAAAAGTAATTAATATTTATATCATGTAACACGATTCATATTATATGATTCATATATAGTTTCTGTTACTTGGAAAACGATGAAGCTCGTTGAAGCCAAGTTTAAAATGATTGTGAAATTGAATCCTGAGTTCGTTATTACGACGGCCACAATGTGAATGCTATGAGCGAGCTTGCTTGGACTGCATGGCGTCACCGCCCCAGTTTGATTCAACCAAATCGAACTTTCAAATAATCATTTTCATTTTTTTGAATAACACAATTATCATAGGCAAACTTCCAGCTGAAATACGCTCGCCCGAGTGGGAAAAACCGCATTTTCCCGCAAAACCGGGTTTCGTCCCCTTTTTGACAAATATCGAGGATAATCGTTTTTGGATTAGGTGAAGATAAGACACTGATCTTGAATATTTTTGTCTGATTTTAAAAATCCTTTTCAATCTTAGTTTAGTTTTTTAAACCTGAAATGTTTAGACATAAGGAATGATATAAGCCCTAGCTGGAAGTTCAATATATTCTGGCTTGTTTAATTCATGTTGTTTACAATTTCATGTCCGCATTTAATTAAGCTCAATTTAAATCGGAAAACGGAGCAATGGTTAAAGATAAGATCTCAGCAGGCCACTCATCACCAAATAAATCAAACAGGAATTAGTTTTTCATCATTTGTATTCGATTTTTTAATAATTATTTATTATAATTAATAATTTAATAAGAGAAATGATAAAACCTTTAAAAGAAAATGCGGCTTTTTGTAGGTCTTGCATTATCTGCTTACTCGGTTGGTGCCCAGTCGGATTGGACTGAATGGACTGACTGGAGCAGTTGTGTTGATGGTGTCTACAATCGACTTAGACGTTGTTATGCAAATAGTGATGGAAGACTTAGCTAGGTTTTCGAATTGAATTGGAGCAATTTGAATTCAAAACACTTGAATTAAAAAATTTAAAATATTAAACCAGTCAAATAGCTTTCAATTTGAAAACACTCAAAGTCGTATGGTAAATGAAAGTTGCGATGGAGCCCATCAGGAATATAGGATCATGGATTTATTTTTAACACATTTTGATTTGAGTTCATATTTTGTCCGATTTAACAATCACGATACGGTTAGAGCGCCTAACGGGGGGAATATTTTTTCGTAATAAATTTTACGTAATATTTTAACAATTTCCACGCACTTTTGCGTCCGTATCGTGACTGTTAATATTTATTTATTAAAAAAAATATATTTTTGAAATGGGGACCAAAATGAACCATGCGAAGATCTTGTGCCCGTCGTACTCCGTGTCTAGAAGGAAATGGTTCGGATTATGATGGAACTGAGGTCCGTTTTCAAATTGAAGCTTTATCGCGATTTATTTCATAGCTGATAATTGAAAAAAAAACAAAAATTTGAAAGCTTCTATTAGATGATGACCGAAACGGGTAAAATGTGTGTTCGCTGGAATTCCGAAGCTGTACCATCGAATGCTGTTCTTCCTTCGAACACAGATCATAATTTTTGTCGAAATCCCGATGATTCGAAAAAACCTTGGTGTTATAATGAAGATGGCGATAGAGAGTTTTGTGATATCGAAAACTGCGCTGAAATGGCTGATTTGGATTTCACATTTGATAGTGCTTCAGGATTTTCAGAAGGCTATTGTTAGAAAAATACGGATTTCAGTCAAATCGAAATCATTGACGAAAAATGGTTGCAAAATAATCTTATTTTCTAATAAGCAAAAGATAATGATGTTCCCCCTGGCCCAAGCGCTCCCGTCGATGATATTTCATCTGGTAATCCTTCAACTAATATGGAGGACTGTTGTGATAATATTCTAGTTTGTGGCACTACAGATAATCATGCTGCTGTGACTGGTACATACAGTTTGGTTATATAGTTTTCATCGTTACAACTAGTTTCGATAATATCTCATTCCACGCATGATGTAGGAGGCTCAAATTTTGGATGCACGGGTAATTTTTGATAAAAAATGAGATACACTAAAATTTTTTACGAAATTCAAAAATTTTACACTTTCTCGGAATAAAGGCTGAAATATACCATATCACTGATATAACCATGGATAGTTATAATTCAAAAGGACGTTATTATAAGCACAGTACGAGAGATGTTTACTATTATTATGACAGAAGATATAAAAAGTGGGTTATGTCCGATGCTATGAATGACAAAGAAGCTTTTGGATATCTAGATGAAAGTACCGAATGTCCAAATATGACAAAAATGTCTCCTCTAATGGCGAAAGGATGCGGTCAAAAATTTGAATTTAAATGACCTAAGTATGCGATATGTTAATGATTTTCTTTAAATGACCTGGTTTAAGATGGATATTACGCGAATTATTTCGATAAATCCAATATTTTAACGGGTTGCACTCGGGCAAGTGATAAACAAATATATCAATGCTCTTTGCCAAATGTTTATCCTGAAATCTCAACCCCTGTTGGCAGCGTCGGATTGGCCGGAAATGCTCGTGGAATATCAAAGACAATCGTTACAGATAACGATTATTTCAGTGAATTCACGAGAATACAAGGAATGAGACTCATTTCAAGCATTAAATGGTACTTTGATCAATTAAAGGATTTGAAAACAGCATAAATGAATCTTAAAAAGGCGGTGTTCACGTGGAAGAGGCTGTTCCTGGTTCATGGCCCCATCAAGTGTCCCTACAAGGTCCTTCAGGTCATTTCTGCGGTGGTGTCCTTATCAGCCCAGACTTTGTTCTCACAAGTGGCCGATGTGCCTCACTTATTAATGATTATGGTTTTTCTGCTGTCGTAGGTCTTCATGATATCAGCAATGCAAATGCTCAGCGTATTTGTTTAAAAAATACAGTTATTCATCCTGATTTCAACAGTGACACTGGTGATAATGATGTTGCTCTTTTGAAGCTTGCATGGTCTGCTCAACTAGATGAATGGACAAATCCAGCATGTATAATGGAAGATGAAATCCCACCAGAAACAATTTGTGTAGCAACTGGATGGGGCTCCGCGGCAAAAGACGTTTTTTATTATCCAACTAAACTTCAACAATACCCAATTCCATTCAAACGACAATGTTCGACTGAAGAAAAGGATTTTTTTAAATAAAATTCGTAGTTTCGTCTAACCAGGGTTCGATAAGGAACAAAAATGTAAATCTAAATCATTTCATGCACTTATTGAAAATCACTAAATGCCTTATTTAAAACAAACAAAAGCTTTGTGCATATCGAGGAGGTATTGGAAGCTGTACCGGGGATGTTTCGTCGCCTCTTGCTTGCCATTACCAAGGTAGATGGCTGATTGCTGGTATTTCGTCTGCTGAAGGAGAGTGTCAAGGTAAGCTATATCATGTGGAAGATAAAACTCTTAAAACGTAAGACTAGAATAATTCCAGATAAAACTTAGAGGAAATTCGCTGCACCCTCTTGACCCGACACTTTAGGTTCAGAACCCACTTACCGAGTATTGTTTTTTTGCAGCTCAGATAATTTGAAATTGTACCCGTTTAAATTGTCCACAAAGGGATGAAGGCTTTGGCATCATGAAGCCGGACTTGGCTGAGAATAATACAAGGTGCAAATTATTCCTTGAGTCATGATTGACTATCACTAGTTACACTTCCGTGGATAAGGCACTTCTGAATTCCATGAAATGTCTTCAAATGCACTAAAGTCGGTTATTTTATTTTAAATACATAAAATCTCAATTTTGACCACATGATTGTTATTTTTTGAAAATTTGATAAGCGCAACCTAAAACGCGCTATATTTCGAAACGTTAAATTGTTATCCTCCAATCCCCACCAACGGTATTTATATACCTGACAACTCAATATTCATGACCCATCAATTTAAATTATATTTTAAGGAACAAGTCAGACAAAGAATTACTTCGTTCGATTATCAAAATATAAAGAATGGATTGATGAAATGATTGCCGAAGATGGCGCAACTGCTGAATGGTCGGAATGGTCCAACTGGGGTAATTGTAGCAGAGATTGTGGTGTTGGTAAAAGAGAACGAACAAGGAAATGCGTTGGCTTAGGATCATGCGAAGGCAACCCAACAGAAGCTGAAGCATGTTCATCCGGCCGAGAATGTTCCCGTCTGTCTCATCCCATGTGTAAACAAGCTGGAATGGGCGGCGGCGGACGCGGTAAACGAGGTGCTGATCTGTTTGATCTTGGACGTATTGTTGGTGGTAACCGTGCCCAACAGGCGGACTGGCCATGGATAGTTATGATCTCTGAAAAGAAACGAGGATTTTGTGGGGGAACAATTATCAACGAACGATGGGTTATGTCAGCAGGCCACTGCTTTCAAGGATGGGGAGCCATTGAAGCAGAAAAATATCAATTATGGGCTGGAGCAGAGGATTGTTTAATATTCACTATGTTATTAAGACTTAATGTTATGTAATTGTTACTTAATTGTTACGTAACTATTACAGGATGATATTAAACATTGAAAAGACTCGTTATAAAGAAGATGATAATGAACAAACTTTTTTTGTGGAAGAAATTATCTGCCATAATGATTTCGTCATGAGTTCCAATACCATTAAGGATTGTTTTAAACCTATCAAAATCTAAATTCCAAATCCATGAAAACGTCTGACGAATCAGAACTGGTAATTAAGATTCATCGAATTTGTAAAACTCTTATAAGAATGATATTTGTTTGATGAAAACAGATCGTCCACTAGTATTCAACGAACATGTTGTCCCAATTTGTCTGCCTGAGGAGACTGGTGGACCAGAAATCGGTCAAATGTGTATGGTTGGTGGATGGGGAGATACAATGGGAACTGGAAATCAATTTGTTCTTAATGAAGTTTCTGTGCCAATTATTTCTCATGAAACTTGTCAATCATGGTACGACGACGAATTTATCAGGATTGAATTTATACGATATTTATTACATGATATAATTTATATCATATAATTTATATGATGATAATTTATAAAAAAGTATAACTGAAAAAATATCATAATTCTCTGAATTGGCGCCCTCTATAAATATTATATAGACTATATACTCGGTCTCCAAACAAAAAAGGCATACATTTTCCTCTTTTTTCCCATTGAACTGTATGCCTTTTTTGTTTTGAGATCGAGTATTATATAGTCTATATTGTATATTCGGAGAGTCGTTCTCCTCTGAGAATATGATATTTTATTCCGTTTTATATGGCGTGGTTATATAAATCTCCAAAAAGAATTTATGAGCAAGAACATCTTTGTGCTGGGTTTGAAATGGGCAAACAGGACGCGTGTCAAGGTAAACAACGATAATGTAAAAATGAATTTTTGATTTGATTATTTTGAGGCGATTCCGGTGGACCGTTTGTATGCTACCATAAAGTGGAAGGTTCTGATCAGCCTGTTCCTATATTACAAGGTGTGGTTTCATTTGGCGTAGGTTGTGCGGAGGCTAGAAATCCTGGAGTATACACCCGCCTTACTTCATATCTTGATTTTGTTTCTGAAATTATTCTTGATGCCTGTGTTTCCGAACCATGTCAAAACGGAGGCATTTGTAGTTTGGCTGGCAAGAGAGATTACACATGTGACTGTAGAAGTGGATTTAGGTTTGATTTATTTTCGCTAACCAGTCAGGAGACAGATTTTAATTTCAGTGGAAAGAATTGCGAAGTTGACGAAGTCGCCCTTGGTATCGATTGTGGCGACAATCCATGTCAAAACGGCGCCTCCTGTATTCCAGGATTTAACACGTATCGATGCGAGTGTACAATTGGTTGGACTGGTCGCATTTGTGATCGTGAAGTTCCACAATGTGAAATTCCATATTCTGGTGACAATGTCAGAGTGTTGGGTTTGGGTATGGCTGGTATTCCATATGGTAATAACGGCGGATCTGGTGGTGGATCGTCTTTTAGAGGCAAAAGAGAAACTAATTCAACAGATGTTATGACACCGAGATCACTTATTCAAGCTGGTGGTGGACCAGGTGTTGGAAGAGACATCTACGCAAATAGAATTGTTGGCGGTGAAGTTTCTGTTGCAGGCGCATGGCCTTGGATTATTCAAATTGCTGATAAATATGGTCACTACTGCTCAGGTACGATCTACGAAATATGTTTTATAAAAAGTATAACGGAATAATATATCATATTCTGCTCAAGAAGAGGAGAAAGGGGAGAACGGTTCTCCGAAAATACAATATAAAGGGCGCCATTTCAGAGAGTTATGATATTTCATTTAGTTATACTTTTTATCAAATGAAAAAAGTCTGGCACACATTCTTAAATATCTTGTTAGGGGTGATTATCAACGATCATTTCATCTTAACAGCTCAGCAATGTGTTGTTAATACAAAACCGGAGGAGCTATTTGTCGTTGCTGGAGCATTCCAAATTAATACCATGGATGATAATAGAGCCATTTACACAGTCAAGGTTTCAATTTTCTAAATAATACAAGTGTAACGTTTTTATTAATAAATTTATAAAAATATTGCACTTTTATTTGTGCCTAATGGGAATAAAGGGAATTAATATCAGGACTTGCTCACATAAGAGAGAAAGAGGAAGACAACTCTCCGAATATACAATATAGAGGGCGCCATTCAGCTGATCCTGATATTAATTAACTTTATTGTATTTATATAACTTGAACTCGAAAAAAAGTTGCAAGTTATCATTGCAATCATAACACACGTGAGAATGCTGATGCTATTTGTGTTTTATACATTGCCGAACAGATTGATTTTGGCCGTTATGTTCAACCGATGTGTTTGCCAGATGATGAGACGGTTTTCTCCGAAGGATCCAGATGTTTCATTGCTGGATGGGGAGAAACATTCTCCAACGATCAAGAAATTTCTCTCCATGAGCTTGATATGCCTCTACTCAGGTAATTTTCTTTCTTGAAAAAATTGTTTTTTGAAAAATTTTACTAGATTTAATATTAAGTGATGAACACTGTAAGCGATATTATCAACAAAAGAAGATAAGAAGTTATGTTAACGAAGAACATATGTGCGCGGGTTATTTCGATCAACGTGGAGCATGTACTGGTGATGCTGGGGGTCCACTTATGTGTCTCCATGGAGGAAGTCCGATGGCAGCAGGAATATTAACATGGGCTGAGGGCTGTAGATTAGAGTCAACTCCCGCCGTCTTTTCTGATATCAAGCATCAATTATCATTTATCAAAAGTGTCATAAACAATCCATGTCTTGGTGGACCCTGCCAAAATAGTGGAACCTGTGTCGAAAACGAGGATGGACTAGGATACAAATGCGAATGCGACTGGGGTTTTGCTGGAAATAACTGCGAAATTGATTTGCAAAAGGAAAAGAGACATCACATAAGTTTTTGATATAAGTTTTAATCAGTTTAGTTGACAATTTGACACATTTTTATTTTGAGAAAATGATCGTTACTTTTTGAAAAGGTCGATGAATGCGATTCAAATCCATGTTTGAATGGAGGTCGATGCACTGATAAATTGGGTGACTATAATTGTAAATGTGAATCTGGATATTACGGAAAGAGTTGTGAACATCAAATTCTTCAATGCCAAACAAGTATCTCAGGCGAGCCAGTGAATGTCAACACAAATAAATCACGAGCTCGATACCCATGGATGGCTTTCCTTAGGATCGGTTTCAATAAGTAACGTTGTTTTAATGTAACTATTATGTAATTTAATGCTTTAAGCGTATAAAATATTACAACCAAAATCAGAGCCGATGTTGACTATAGAAAAATGGGTTCACCATTTTGTTCTGCATCAATTGTTGACAGTCGACATTTGGTGACAACAGCTTCATGTGTATTTGAAATGTCCCCATCCAGTTTGAATGTTCAATATGGAACAGAGGATAGAACTGATGTTAAGTTTGCTGATATAGTCCAAAAAATTCATATTCATCCAATGTATAGCTTCTATGCTAAGGTAAGGGTTGATTTATGGTTGATTTTAATGATATCTTTGATTTAACCTTTTTACAAAACATTTGTGACCCAAAAAGTTAACATTTTGATCTTACTATATTTTATATTTTTCAGGGTTCGAGAAGTTATGACATCGCCATTTTGGAACTATCTGAGCGAATTGAATATAGCAATTTTGTGCAACCAATTTGTTTGGAAAGCTCGTCGGTTAATATTGGAACTCAATGTAAACTATCTGGCATGAATGACGACTTCAAAATAAACGAAGCTGGATTAACCAAAATAAGTTCAACGTTCTGCGAGGCCAGATTTGATGGAGGTTAGAAACGAAAAATATGTTATTCCTTGGATTATAATATAAATCCATAATCATGTGATTATAACGTAACATTTCAGGTATTCATGAATCTCAGCATTTTTGCACAGATTATACAGATGTCACTAGGGATACTTGCATGAGTGGTGTTGGTGGCGGTATATGGTGTGAAGCTGATAATCAACCTTTTTTGCGCGGGTTGACATCTTTTGGCAAATCATGTGATGCTGATGGTTATCCTGGTGTAGGTGTCAATATTGCTGAATTCTACGGTTGGCTCAAGGCAACGATAACACGTGCTCCAGTCTGTCAACGTGGTGCTTGTGATCCAGGTGTCTGTATTGAGACGATCGACAATCCCGCTGGTTTTATCTGTAAGGGAACTGACCCATGTACTGATGAAATCGATGACTGTCCATCCTCATCCGAATGCGTTCCCAATAAGAGCTCCCCAGACGGATATGACTGTATATGTGCAGCTGGTTATGAGTTAATTGATGGTAACTGTGTTGATGTCGATGAATGTATTAGCGATCCTTGTCGCCTACTTGAAACTTGTGAAAATAACGAAGGAAAGGATCCACTGACCATAACCATTGAGCAGTATGGCTTGTTCTAAACGGTTTAACGGTCCGTGAATCCTTCATAATAGGTGGTTTCTTGTGTGAATGTGCTGTTGGAACTAAACTTGATAGTGAAGGAAATTGTACTGATGTTGACGAATGTGTCGAGGGTCCATGCGCTACAAATGCTTTCTGTCACAACATCGGTGATGGTGGTGGATATAGTTGTGAATGTCCGCGTGGATATCAAGGTGATGGCTATAGTGTCTGTAATGAGCCACCACAATACTGTGATCATCCGAAACAAGATGGTACGGTTCGAAGTGGAGTAATTCTTTTAGGATGTGTTCCTCCGTTCAAGGACGAAGCCGTATGTAATGTTAAATGTACGTCCAAGAAATTTCCAAATATTCCCAAAAGACAGGTTCAATTTTTAAGTATAACGAAATCTTTTATAAAGTAGGGTGCTCGATGGTCGTCGTCTCTATACTGCTCAATTCGAAATTTGGGCCAAACGACCATTGAGAAGATCCTCTTCACTCTAGTCCGTTCACATTCAACGTAGTAATCACCATACAACCTACTAAAAGTCAGATTCAATGTAATTGCATTCCAAACGGTGGTGGATGTACATGGGATCAAAAAGGAGTTGAATGTACAAAGAACCCATACGAAGAACCGACAGACAGACTTGAGGTTGAGGTCGTAACAACAACAACAGCAGCACCCACGACGACACCTATGACATGCAGTCCATTGAATGAAATCTATGGTGTTATGCCACCAGTAACACTAGATTGTGATAAAGGAGCACCAATAGGTGGAGCAAAGTGTTTGGTTAAGTGCAAAGACGGGGCATCGCGCGCAACGCAATCTGAAATTAATTGTATTTGTAATTCAAAGACTTGTAAGTGGCAAGAATGGAAACAGTTGAAAAAAAATGAAATTAAATGTTTAAATCCAACTTCGGGATCGAAATCAGAATCAGCTAGTGGTGATATGTGTGATCCATTACCAAAGGAAAGGTTATCAATAAGAATATTTTACTCGAATTTTGTTTTAATTTTAAATTTTCGAGTGGGTGTGACTTATTAAAATTTGTAATCCCTGTAAAGGTTTTCAAGAAATATTGGACTGGTGTCAATACAAGCTGGTTCTCTTGTAGCGATAAACCGTTTTCTGGAACATGTAAATTCAATTGTCCTGGTGGTCAGAAACCATCTCTTCCTAAATTCAGGCAGGGTTCTACAGACCATAACTATATTGACACTTCGTCCTGTATTATTCGAATATCGCGACATTCGTGGACTCACATTCATTCTTAATTCTGTGATCCCGCAATTTAGATGTGTTTGCAAGAAAGGAAAATGTAAAGTGAAAGAAATGAAAAAAGTTAAAAAAGTCGGAATTAGTTGCGGAAGTAGTTCGGGTGCTAGAGTCGATCGACTTACCGTCATGCAATGCAATTCACCATATGAAGAATTTGGTGATAAGGTAACTATTATGGTCCATATTTTATGGGTGTTTGACGGCTTTGGCCATAAGAGTTTTGGATTCGTTTTCCAAATAAAATGTTCACTGAGTTATTCAGTTCGTGTATGGCAGTTATATGGAATGTCAAGGAACACATCCAGAAGCAACGTGTGACATCAAATGTCCTCAAGGCCAATTAGCAAATGTCGGCCAAATTAAATGTGTTTGTGATTATGACAGCGCCACCTGTGGATGGGATAGAGCGAAATTCTTACGAAAAAAGGGTGTTCAATGTATTAATCCTAATTCAAGTCCAAAATATTCCCGAAAACGATATAGATCGAAATTAGAAATGAGATCAGGCGACATACAATAATCAATACACACATATCTATCATAACTATTTCATAAACCGGTTTTAAATTAATTAATTCAAGGTGAAAATAAAATGAATTATTAACAAATTACCAAAAATATTTTATTGTTCAAATATTTTCGTGCTTCGACACAAGATGGCCAAACGCGGTATGGTTGGGGTGATATCCAGATTCGACCATTGCCTATGGTCCATAGGCTATATGATAGAAAAAGAATTAGCAGTGTACCACTGTGTACCCGGAAGTTCTGACCAAAAAACTGATTTTGGCCTCTTTGGATATCACTCTAGATATCGTTATATTCACTTTGGGGTGTCGGCGGACATGTCCGTTTATAATTTCAACAAATTATATCAGGCCTCTGTATGTATTTGTATGTCTTAAAAATGTTTTCCATCTGGAACCCTAATTCCGGTAATTCGTGGTTAAACATAGTGTTAATAAGGAATGTATTTAAATGATGTTTATTTGATTTTTTAAATCTTCATCAAAAATGAAATCCGCTTCGGAAATGATCAAAGTTTACAAAATCTTAAAATCCACAATATAACAACAGGCCTCAGCTATCGTTATGTCTCGTCTTGTGATTTAAAAAATGCACGAATTCTCCGGAATCGACAAATTGGAAAGAAGTAGACATGCAGTGGGATGCGTCTTTCCTATAGTCATTTGACCCGACATTCGCATGAGCATTATAGAAACGACCATCAGGAAGGCGCACCCAACGTTAACAGATGTGTATTAACGATATGAACTTGAAATTGTATTGATAAAAAGGCAGATAAATGGAGTACGAACCGTCCGAAATTCAAGAACAATTATTTTATCTGATCCACAATTCTCCAGATTTTTTCTTTTTTAGTTTCTATCACCCCTAAATTACCAGTTGTTTGCACATTTTGAGACTTTTCAATTTGTTCGGCTTCTCGTTTTCGTTCCTGGATCACTGAGGGACTCGTAAAAATTGTTGTTGGGTTCGGTGTTTTATCAATTCCACCAATATCATGGTCGACAGATTCTGAAATATATTTTAAAAAATGTACCTCTGCCAAGAGTCGAACTCATGATTAGGTACAATTCAGTGAGATTAACGATGATAAGAAAGCGCTCGCCTATTTCTTAGTAGATGAAATCCTCATCTTCTCTATTGTTTACATTCAAAATAGGCGTGGGCGGTGTAAGATTTTACTAAGAAATAGATGTCCACCACTGTATTCTAAGAAGCGCCTCTCTCGGGGAATATTCGTCTGAAATATTTTCCAACCTTTATCGTCAATTGAATCGTCGGTATCCTCTTTTAGGCCATTTTCTTTTTTTAGTCGACGTCGAGCATTTGCAAACCATGTGCTTACTTGAGTCAATGTCATTCCTTAAAAAATAAGTCTTAAGACAAATTTCAAGGTCAAAATGCAGTAAAATTTCAATAATTTGTCATATGAGGTCAATTCAGGCCAAATTTTCATACCTGAGATGAGAGCGAGCATAACTTTTTCTGCTTTAGTGGGATAGGGATTTCTTGGATGTTCCTGGAGCCAACCCTTTAATGGGCCAGTACTTTCACGGGCAGTTTGTCTCCTTTGAATCGACGACTCATTGAACATCATTGGAGAAATATAGGTCATCCCATTGCCAAATCCTGCCGGGTATAACTGAAAATATTTTGCATTTAATTTTGTGCATTTAGATAGGCATATTTTTGTCAAAAATTCTTTTGGTTTGTCAATCGAATTAATCGGTCAATAGATCTCTAAAAAATTGAAATCATCGTTGAAATCATAACCGCATGCATGAGTTTTGAGGTGACTGTTTATACTGGTAGTCTCTTTCAAAAACACAATTATGATTTGATTTATCAAAAATGATTTATATGATAATCATTCCGTAACTGATTAAAACAGTTGGACTATAAATAATGAATCGATTGATCGTCAACTTGGCGCTATCTCCGTGAGCTGACTTTTGTCGGTCGTAATTATGACGAGTTTGTCCTTAAATTTGGTCTCAATTGGGGTCCGAATACATAATTACAACATCGATTACATTTCCCATGATATTTAATATTTATGAATTTATATTTATACATTTCCTGTTTTCACACAAACATATATCCTATACATCCGATCAATACTTCCGAAAAAGAGTCCCAATGTCTGACCATTTGAACTTAAAGTTAACACTGAACTTATTGAACTTAACAGTTGCGTCGCTTGCTGGAACTTTTTGCCAAGAGGGTGTTTTACGCTAATATTTCGCTAATAGTTCGATATTGAGCTAAAACGAAAATGTCCTCAAGAGACTCCGCTAGAAATTAAAAGGAACTTATTTTAAAATAAAAATTTCCGGAAATAATAGATTGACCGGAAGTGAGCCGGATATGATCACTTTTGGTCACATTGATACAATTTCCAGGGGAATCCGACCAAGCTTTCGACTCAAACTAGTTATAAGTTATGGGTATTCTTAAACGAGTTTTACCCTATATAAATTATGATGATAGGTTAAGACTATATCGTATAGATTTAAGCTGAATTAATCCTCATAAATAAAAATTTGACAATATTGTCAGATCCCTTACTGGCGTATCGACGAAATGGTTTTGTTCAGGTGCTGTAGGTCTCACGACAGATGCTTGTTCCTTGAAAGACGAAACTAGAAAGTGAAATCTTAAATCATAAATACGAAATAATTAGTTATTTGTAATTGGTAGTAAAAAGATAAAAAAAGATGTTAAAACATGTCATGGGCAATAAATATAACAACTGTTTCAACCAATGAAACCAAGAAAACCAGCTGGTCCATTTCATGTTTTTATATCAAACTCATTTTCTATTTGATTTCTTGGAGAATGAGTACACAATAAAACACAACTGATATCTACAGTAGTACCATCAGATGAACCACATAAATATCTCGGACCGGATTGTAACAATTTGTTACATACATGTTACATGTATTACCGGTTTTAAACCGTTATTACTTTCAAAGAAAATTTAATGTAAGCCATATTAGTTTTCACTGACCATGAGCCATGACTGTCTCATAATATGTCATTTATGGTTTCGGACGATTCAAGACGCCTGTTCAATTTGAAATCATAGAAAAGTACTCAATCTATACGACACGGAAATCTTTAATCATCCGGTGGGATAAAAATCCGGTAAATGATGGGAAATCATCTTTAAATCCGACTTAATCTTCGATTGTAAACCGGTTTATATTGCTTTTTAGGATTTCATTTGACGCTTTAAGTTTTCAAACCTTCAGGTTAATTTATTTTCTTCATGGTTTTACCAAACATAACCATTTACTTCTAGTTCAGAGGCCCTGAGAAATTCATATTTATAAGTTCATCCTGGTATTAGGCATTGTTTATACCTGGAAAGAGACTGGTGGGATAATTTCAATGTTTTATTCTGACAAAATCAGATCAAAGATATACTAATAGTCCCAGTAGTTTGCGATTAAATACTTTTCAGAAGACACAGAAGTCTAACTGAAGATTAAAAAGTATTCAGATTTCTATTCGGAATCATTAGTGTGTGAACCGGAAAGAAAATGCGAAAAGATATCCACTTTGAGACTCATTCATATCCGATACTACTTTTATACCTAATCTTTTACGCTAATCGAGTACATAATCACCAAGGTCAGTTAAACATAAAGTCCCATACTCTAAATTTTTCATAGGATTAAGAAGTCTGATACTGAAGATACTAACATTGAACGGTTCAATTTGAACCGTCATGGACACTGGTACAGCCATTTGATAGTAGTCCATATTAACTCCCCCCTCCACCGTCTAATTCTTAGAGCATACCTGGGGCTGTAGATTTATAGTGGGAACTCTGATATCAGGCACATTGGATGTTGGATGTAGACTGCTTGATAATAGCTGAAAAATGACTTAAAACTTAACAGGGTAAATTAAAATTGATATTTGGCTATTTCGAATTTGATTTCGAAAGATTTTAGATCTTCTAGTCCACATTAGCCGACAAGACTTACATTTGCATATTGTTCACGGATATTCATCAGCTTCGTAATTCTCTAAGTCCTCTTTTCGTTTTAATTAATTTTGATCGTTGATCGAGCGCCATTGAGGAAAATACAAATAGTGACTTTGGCGCTAAAGAGATCGGAAACAGGCACAGACTACTCCATCGATTATCATGAATGGTTCAAAATGAACCACAAGAATAACCGTGGTTAAAACTGCCTTGAAAGATCAATACACGCTATTCAACATCGATGATATAATATACCGTTTTCATATGCATTATTCCCGATAATATTTCAGCAAATTATATTGTTAATACCATCCACTGCAAAGATTTAATTTGAACTGTACAATGGGTTAGTATGGCAGAAACTGTTATAAGAATAAATAAGATCAAAGAAAATCAGAACGGAAGATTGCTGTCCGAAGCTGCCAATGTTTCCCTTGTATACAGAGATCTCGATTCTCATCCTTGTTCGAAATGTATCCTGCCTGTTCAATGTCTCAATATCAGTACTTATCACTATTTGTATTATAAATTATGACCTTTGATGATGTAACAATGTAGTACTTAAGGTTAATCGAGGCCATATGAAATGGCTCATATCTCATGATTGTGGTGCACCGTGCCACTGCTGTGGTTTGGGCTAGCATTTCTTAGTTTGGGTTGGGTTAGGGCTGAAGTTTTCACCAAAAACGATTTGTAAGCATCGTTATGTTGACCTATAAAATTCATGTTTTAATGTGAAAATTAAATATAATACCATTCCCGGTTAAATGGTAGTTTAACAATAGGTGATGATCTTTGAAATGGTTCGTATTAGTTATATTGATAATATTTATGGTCTTTATCGTCCCACGAGTAAAATTACATATTCATAATCATAATTATGATACTAAATAATCATTCTCAGACTTTCATTGTCAATAATCGAAATATCCCATGACGATTAATGACATTGAATATAGGAAAAATGACATATGCCGAAAATGATTCGGGGCACCTTCCGCTTATTTCTTCCATAAACTTTTTTCAAAATTGATGATCCTTTATTATAGTCTGATCAAAAATTTGACATTGTCGGATTAATGCCGGACATATAGCGTGACATATCGAACAATTTAGAAAATCAATTCTATTTCCGATTTTATATCGATGTCAGGTTCATTTCCATTTTTGACCCCCTCGAGGTCGTCACCCGTGCACGCGTTCATGAGACATAAATTATTATTATTCACTCAAGACGAACTACCCGTTGCTATGTGGCTTCCTACCGATAAGCTTATATCATGTAAAGCAAACTTATTTCGGATGCTCAATTAGAACTTAAATCAAACTTAAGGATGTCCGTCCGAATATCAATCAGTACTCTGAACGGAACATTAACGAAACACCAAAATATGAATTTTGAAAATACAGTAAGATAAGTAAATTTTGCTTTTTACGAACGATTCTATGATAAAACAAAGGATTAGGAACGGTCTCGGGAGATTTCAAAAATAAAGCTATGGTAAAATGATGGTGAGGGCATGTGCTAGTCGAGCGGCTCGACTATCTTGGGCTCGACTGTCGAGCCCTGAATGACCGGTCGAAAATTAGATTATCACATTTTGGACCAATAAGAAACATGGTTTAAATATATGAGAAACCTTAATTTCAATAAGGTTAACACTTATCTAAATATACAAAAGTGTACATGTATTTACGATGTGTATGTACAACGTCAGAATATGTATATTTAGTTAATTTGAAAAGTGTTGCAAGTGCTCTCCGTAGAAGTAGATCTGTCATTATTGCCACTTAAAAAGTTAAGAAAACATAAAAAGTTACCAAAAATCAATTTTAAGGGCAAATCAAACTTAAATGGCCACCCTGGTACCACCGACAATTCAAAAAGTACTGATGACGTGAAACGAAATGATTCATTTGAAATTATCATAATTTTGTATTACAGTTTATTTAATGTTACTCTCAGACTATTTTCACTGATTGATTATCTGTCGGAGTGAGAACTTTGAAATAGCTTAAACGATAGCGTGACAGCGGCTCATAACTTATGAGTTATAACTTATAAGTCGATTTTACCGTAAGATTTACCAAAATAAGTGACCAATACTAATTTTTACGTAGTTTACATGACTTTGAGAGTGCATAGTGTGCCTTAGTATTGTTTTGAATCCGGCTCGAAAATTTTTTTGGTCACACTTTTTTTTGTTGAAAAAATCTGCAAAAAAGAACTCATTGATTTGTTAGATGATTTATTTTACAAACTTGTCAAACTGACAGAACTTCTTTGGCTAATAGAATTAAAACTAGAGCACCGACTTTTCTTTGTACCTTCAGACTCTTCAGACCTGTTGTCGGTTTTACCTTGATAGAAATCTTCGGCTTGATCCAATGTTGCCATCATTTGTATCCCCAAAGTTTCTGGTAGCCATATAGTTGTTATA